>VXBN01003815.1:597326-664428 GCA_013397395.1 Sinosuthora webbiana | reverse complement strand
CTAGTTTTTTTTTTTTTTTTTTTTTTTTTTTTTTTTTAATATGGTAGGTCTGCAGGTAGAAGGAAAAACAAGCTTCTGTGTAGAATAAAAGCCAGGCTTTCTTATGTTTCTTTCAGAGGTGGGAATTTGAACATAGTATGTTATTATGATACTACAAATAGAGGAATTTGCAATGACAGCTCAATTTCAGTGTAGCCAACCTTAAAAAATGAAAACAGCCCACCTAGTCAGACAGTTCATTCTAAAGCTTTATTATTAGAAAGTACAGATACCTGCTTCTGTGCAAAATTTTGGACGGAGTTATTAGGAAAGAGCTTGTCTAGTCAGCAGGTGTGAAGCAGAATGAAGTCAGTTTACAGACTAAAATTGTATCACCTGAAAGTACATCAGTCTGGCAGTTTTATCTTGACCTGTGCTGCAGCTCCAGCTGATGGGCCACCTGGGCTCAGCAGCAGCTGCTCACACAGCTCCTTGTGATGAGATCTGTGAGGGTCCCCAGTCCCCAGGTGGATTTGCTTGTGGAGAAATGCTTCTCAAAAATTACATAAAACACAGTCCTCTGAATATTTTATAGACCATAAAATGTAATCTGGTTCACTAGCTCCATAGTGTCCAGGCTTGTAATTTCTTTTTAAAATAGACCTTAGTGGTAATGATGGGATGGGATGGAATGGAATAGAAGGGAATGCATGTGGATCTATCTGAATTTTAGGTATGGAATTATAAATGTTAACAGAATTAATACATAGGTGGAGCTTCACATATGAGAACAAATTTAATTTGATGAAATTATATATTTTTTCTAAGAAGAATATAAATCTCAAAAGAATAAAAACATAAACTATATCTATATTGGATCTGACAAATTACTCCCTCAGCCTATCAAACAAAACAGTGAGAAATCACTCAGACTTCTTACTGAAAGACAGCTTCTTGTTAGTGAAAATGGTTGGCAGTCTTAAATTAGAATTGAATGCTGGCACTGGGTTATTCAATGTTTGCCTTGTTTTTGGGAGTAGCTTCTGGAAGGAAGGTCAGGAAGTCAAAGTAGGCCTGTCCCTAAACCTTTGGAAATGTGACTTAGTGGAATTAGACTTTGTTTGTATGATTTCTACATGAAGAAAAACGTTTTCTTTGGAACCAGAAATTTAGTCCTATGTCTAAGCCTTTCACATCCAAGGTGAATAAAGCATTGTAGTGAATCTGACATGGAGCATGTTTAAAACTTACAAATTATAAAGTTTAGTTAACATGAACATACAAGATACTGTATTGAACATTCTGGTAAGTTTTCAAGTAATGAGCTCTATCTTTGTTCTTGAACTTTGAATCAGGTCTCAGAGGAATATATCCATATGCTATGTAGCCTTTAAATGCCAGGTAAAATAGCTGCTGTATGATGTAGCAATTCCTCTTAGTGAGAGAGAACAGCTCTTCTGCCTCTATGTTTCCAGGTAGTCCTGTGCTGCCTGCAGAGAGAGGTAAGGGCAGTTTTCCCAGTAAGATGGAAAAATTTTTCATAGCCCAGGGGTTCTCTGGTGAAACTTCTAAGTGTTGCTCAAAGCTCAGTTAAATGATCTTTCACATAAACCTAAGATTATTGTACAGTTAGCTTGACCATTGTTTCATTTGTATCAAAGCTATGTCAGCAGTTCTGGTCATAAATCAGGATCTTGCTATACAAAATCAGAGAAGATTATGATTTTCTCTTCTGGATTGTAAAGACACTGTTGCATTTTGATTTATTATTCATTTGTATGCCAGTGGTGTGCTTGGTGGTCACTGAGAACTGTTGTCTGAGGGACTGACTGACACCCAAAGCAGAAGCCCTTCTCCATATATGTTTTGAGAGAAAAGCAAATGAGGAAGGAATGTAGGGACACAGGGAAGAAAGGAGGGTTCACTCTCAGGTTTCATTGTAAATCAATGGCAGTGCCAGCATAACCTCTTGTGCTCTGTTCTCTGAAGCTGGTTTCTGCACAGCAGGAACATTACAGTTGTGGTTGTGCACTTACAGACTGCAGATCTCTTCATGACTCTTGTGTTTGAGCTTCGACATCTTTCTCTTGAGGCCTTAAGAGCACTATGGCAAAGATCATCATTTAAGTGCAGAGACAATTGGTAAGTCTCCTTTAGTAATTGCATTCAAAAATATACAGGAAAGAAGAGTTTTGCAAATATCTAAAATATGTAAATGTTTTAAAGCTGTGCCCAAATGTTGGATTTAAATTTGGAGCATTTTAAAGGAAGGATTTGTACTGCAGATCTTGTTTCTGTAATGGGATGATATTCTCTCTTCACTGAATGAATGTTATGTACAAAATAGACTTATCTATTCCTGCAGTCAGAGTTCCTGTTTCCGAAGTAATGTGAATGGGAAACCTGAGTCATGGCTTGGGTGGGAATCAGTTCTGCAGTTTTAAGCTTATGTTGCCATTTGTTATGAAAAACTTACCTGGATCTGTACCTTCAATGCCCTTAGTAGTTGTGGGGCAGAGGAGACAGATGTGAGGCTGGGAAGTGTGGATGTGGTGGAGCTGCGTCTTTCAGTAGCAGCTGGATCTCAGGATGGTTTATACCAGTTGTAAAACTGTGTGATTTAAGGATCAAGGCCCTGCTCTTCCGCAGTCAAGAATAGTTCTGATCCAGTGGTTTGAGACTATCAGAAATACTGGTCCAGTATTATTAAAAGCAGTAAATTTTTCTCCCTTCGCAGAATTAAAAATAATGAAGCAATCCTTTCACCTGGTTTCAGTAGAAAATGTCATCAGCCTGTTTGAAATTAATCTAATGCCAGGATTTATGTTTGCAACAATATCTTAACGCAAAAGGGGCAAATTTTGTTTTGTGTTAAGTTTATTCTCATCCTTTGATAAATAGTCATGCTAATATTTTTCAGTATTAGGCAGTAATTAAACTACTCTGCCTCTTTTATATTACTTTTAGACTAATTTTACTCAGGACATGGTTATTAAATTTAAGAGTGAAAAAGAATCCCATGCAGACTACTCTCTGATGCTTTTACTCCATCTAGTTAAACCGTTTTCTAGTTAATGCACAAGTGTCCTTCCATCAGTATAGGAGGCAGGTACAGAATATTTACAGAGGGACTCTTAAGAGCTGAAATGCATATTGTCTCTTGTGCTGGTGTAAGCTTTCCCCTTAGATAAGGTCTAAAAAAGCACAGAAAGTAAAAGGTGGTCATTCAGTTTTAATATTTTAATTTGTTACTGGTGTTACAGGTGAAATGAAAGGAAAAAACACCTTAATAAAAAATCAGTGCTTTAAGGTACCTCAATCTTTAGAGGTCAAACCTGGGATATGATGTGGCTTAATTCTCAGAGAAAGCAACTGAATGTTTTCTTGAAAATCTGGTTAGATACTGTTCTTGAAACATGAATGCACATCCTGGCTGGAACATATTTCTGGAAGGCCACTAAACCAAAAGATAATACTGTTTTCTGCGGACTCTGGCATTTGCTAGGCCACTAGCAATTTTTTATTTACTTTGAAAGAAGCCCAGTCTCAATGTACTTGTTATGTGATTCTTGAGTATTTTGGTAATTTTAGATTTTCTGTACTTTTTTCTTGTGTTACAGGCAACCATTAATAGATGCTCTCCCATCTTGTGCCACAGAGGCATGTGTCGTCCTAATGAAAGACCTCATAGCTTCTGGAGAAGTTGAGGAAGACAAAGTAGAATATTTCTTCTGGTCATTTGCATTCATTCCTAATCCCACTTCGGGCATGATTGAATCTCTTGCTGTGAGTGGATGTTGTTTTTTCTTTTTTAATTTGTAATGGATTTAGGTGGCTCATAATTTTTGTGTTTTACAGTAACAGTCTTTTTCACAGATTTATACAAAGCTCTGTCCAGGTCATCTTGTTGAGATTGAGTTTTAGTATGTAAATATTTTGACACATTTATGATCTGTGTTATGTTGCAATAATCATTCTCATAATTTTGCAGAAGCACCTCATTCTTTTTGTGGTTGTTCACAGCCTTTGCTGAAGTCACCTATAGCAAGCCAGAGCTGCTTCTTGGGAGTAACTGCTCTTGTACATAGGTTTTGTTCAGCTCACAGCTCCTGTGATACTGTACCTGCTGTGCAGAGTGTGATGAGGACTCTTGGGAAATTTTTGGGAGGAAACTGTACTGTGCAAGATTCAGGAGATCTCAGCAAGGTATTGGTTATACAGAGGCACACGATATAGTGCTTTACTGTTCTTTTCCCTTTATGATCTAGAACTTGTTTGATGAAGATGGTATTCATTGGATTTCCAGACAGCCATGAATACAAGCGTTGAGAATGAATATTCCTTGCTAGAATGAGCTAATAAAATTTTGTAATCCAACAGATAGAAACTATCAGTATAGGTGGTGTTTTGTGGAAAAGCCTGGGGTTTCCTGATGAAGCAAACTTCATACCATTGAGCAGTATGAAGAACACCTATCTGTTGACAAATTATTATTTTACTTTAGTTACTGTATCCAGAACTCTATGTTGAATCACTAAAATGTCAAAATACCTGTGATCGAAAGGGACAAAATATCAAAGTACTCGAAAACCTTTTCCAGTACATAAATTTTGTGACTTTTGCTCTTTTGTTGCAAGGCTTTTAAAAATATTTTTGTATTCCCCCAGGTCTAAAGCAGGTTCTACTTATAAGTGCCACATGGCATTAGAATAGAACAGTGGTCCTTATGTGTCTTGTCCTCCCAGTAAAGCCAGAGTATAGGTGGTACAGTAGGGGCTGCAGTAAACTCCCCACATCACTAGTAATCATTACAAACAGAGTTTTGCACAGAAAATGTTAGTGTCATGAAATTCAATGTGCAGCTGCCAGCACTCAGAGAGCTTTCTGTTCTACCTTTGCATTCCCAGCTGCGGGTGGTGCTGAAAGCCATCGGGAACGCGGGACTGGCAGCGGCTCCGCTGGCTCCTGCCCTGGGCTCGTGCGCTGCCCTGAGGGGCCGTCCCATGGAAATCCGCCTGGCCGCTGTCCTGGCCTTCCGGCGCATTCCCTGCCCTGCCGGGGTGAGTGATTCACTGCCACAGGTGCCTTCCTGCCACTGCCACAGCTTTGGCACTTGTTGGAGTAGTTACAAAACACACAAAAAGATAAGGAACAAGGGTAGGCATGATCCAGCAGAGCCCCTCTGCTGTTGGAGGAGACGGTACAACCACCCAGATGAGCAAACCTGTAATGAGCTTTGCTGCAGTTGAGGTAACACATCCAAGTGACTGAGGCAGTGTTTGGGACTTCTTCATTAGGCACTTCAGTTGGGTGCCTTATGTCTGTGGGGGTTTATGGCTGAAAACCCACAGGACTTGATTTTTCCCATAGTCTGTTTCACTGATTTGTTCTCTGAAACGTAAAGCTTTGATGTGAGAAGCTTGTTGTGATTTGCAATACACTGCCATAGTTAGAACATTTCCTTAAGTGGTTTAATGGAAGAAAGTTCAAAACTTGTTTTATCTCTAATACCTTGATGCTTAGAAGAATGGCAAAGCCAGGAGTGTTGGCCTGGGCAAAGCTGACAGTCCTGCTCCTGAAGAACAAGAAGCTCCACGTGGACTTGCACTTGGAGAAGCACCTTTCTATGGCTTTCTAAATTTTAATTTCAGCATGGATTGGTATGATTCACTTGTTCTGCAGTTATGAAGCTTGGTGTTGCTCATTAGACACATTCGAAGTATCAAGTCTGTATGTTGTCATATGCCCCATTGTTGTCTAGCAAATGAACGACTGAACTGGGTGTAGTGAGGCTGTTAAATGCTAATAAAAATGTTAGTAGTATCAGTCACCAGTTTCTTAATTCCTGGCAGTTCACAAAAAAATCTGTCTTGGTTGATACTGGGGAAACATTGAACAGAATAAATCTGTTGCTGGCCTGCTCTTTGATTGAGACCAAAAGTAATGATTTAATAGCCTGTGAACAAAACTCTGGCCATTTTTGTCTGTGTCTATGTGTAGCGCATGAGATACAACAGACAGGTCTCCCGTGGTGGAATAAAACTGTCCTTAGCAGTTGTGCTGGCAAGGGAGGCGCTGTGTTGCAGAGTCCTGTACAGATTTGTCTGTATAGAATTCATGGTCATAATGACAGTTTGCTCAGGGAATTTGTGGGTAAGGTAGTATAGATAACATGTACATACATTTGTGTCCATGTTACACAAGGTGACTTTGTCAGGTATAAGGCAATAGCTATAAATATAGCAATAGCTCTTTGAGAACAAAAAACCCACCAGGACTGAAAGTGCACATGAGGTGTTCCAGGGGAGTGAATAGTAATTGTCTTTATCTTTTTGTGGTTTTCTCTTAGAATGCTATATTAGTTCAGTTGTATCAAGCAACCAGTGAAGATGTGGAAATAAGAATTGCTGCTTATTATATAGCAATGAAATGTCCACATGAAGAATTATTTAAACAAGTACACAAGACTTTGCTGAAAGAAACATCCAGCCAAGGTCAGCCAAGCAACTACTGAAGTCTTGCATGTTCCTAACTGATACTTCAATGTGACATTTACTTTGCAGGTGTAATGGTACCAATCTATGTCAATTTTTATTTAATCTCAGTGCTTTGTAGATTGTTTCTAAATGATTGTTTGTATGATTGTGACATTTTCTATTGAAATTGTGATACTGTTAGTTTAGTAGTAGTCAGTAAGGACTGACTTTTCATAGAACTAATCCCTTCTCCTGGCAGCATTTCATTCACTGAAGGCTCCTGAGAAGGATGTATGGAAGAGCTTTGATGCTCAGTGCATTAGAAATATGAATGGATGATGGCAAATCTCATTTTGTTGAGAAAGAAGCAAGTGGCAGAAAAAAATGTTGCAATAGTCTAAAATGGTTTTACCATGTTCAGTGAAGGATACCTCTGGACTAATCCCTTGCATTTACATCTGTCAAGAAGAAGCAAACATGAGAAGGGTATCTGTAAGGTTGTTTGCAGGGAAATGAAAGCAGGCTCTGTGTGCACTGTGTCTGGATCCTGGCCAGCTCTGCCTTGGGGCTGGGATCCATTTTCCCAGGATGTTATGTCCGGACCAGTGTGTCCTGTGGTGATTGTGAGTTCAGGCTCAGTATTGTGTTCACCTGCTGATGTGGCTTGTGGTTTGGAGGGCACTCATTCCTCTCTGTTCAGAGTTCACACAGAGAGAAATTGCATCCACCTCCAAAATCCTGTACCCTCAGTGACTCCTCCCGGTGACTCCATGAAGAACATTTAATTTGTTTGATTTATGAAGCAGCTCTACAAGTCCATCCAAAATGTTGTATCTTTCAAACAATTTAATGCAGTACTCATGGGTATTCTTAATTTCTTTCCTTTGTCTTTTGTTGATGTGACAGAAGAATAATTTATATAATAAATTTTTGAATAACAAGTGGTTTGAAGGCATAGGGCACATGTTAGTTTTTAGTTCCACATTCAGAAAATTATATTTGAAAAAAACAAGTTGTGTTGTGAAAAATGCAGTTACATCAGTATTCAGTGTCTGTGCATTGAACTAACACTGGAGCCTAATATCTTGTATCTTTAGGAGACAAAAAAGCCTCTATTTAGGAACCACACTCCAGAACATATGGGAAATATTTGCCCCCCATGACACAGCACATACAAGGCCAAACTCCACAGTTTCATGCAGGAATACTAATTTTGAACCACAATTGTTTAATTGTATGTGCTTTTTTTTATTTATTTAATGTGCTGTTACAGTAGGTGCATCAGACTGATTTTAATCATGCTGATAATGAATGGATTCTGTTGTGGTCAGAGGAATGGTGGTATAAAGAATAAAAATATTTCCTGTATCTGTTTTTAAGACTCTTGTAATTTTTCTCTGATTTCCACATACTTTTCTTTGTTGAATTCTAGTGGGCTCCTTTGTTTGGAGTCATCTTTCTCAGCTCCTGGAGACAGATGATCCATTGAAGGAGCATTTTCGAGATTCTATTCCTGATGAAATCCTCAGTAAAGATTTTGACTGGGAGACATGGAAATACTCCTCATACTCTGACGTCACCTTTCACTCAGGTATGTGAAGTTTTAGAGCTTAATACTTTGTAGCATATGGATTATTAACATCCCTCATGGCTTTTCTGACCCTTTACATATTGTAAAGTCCAGAGAACTTTGATTTTTATGATCAAATACTATACATACAAATATGCAAATGTAAGCTTGATTCTGCTTTGACCTTAACTGGAGCATATGAAATGTATTTCCACCAAACCAGATACTGTGCACCTTTGCCTCTTCTGAGAGAGGAGACTAAGAACCAATGAACATTTAAGATTATTTTTGTGAACATCAGCTTTTAATTCCTTCCTTAGTTAACTTCCTTTGCAGCAACAGGGGACTGGGATGTTTTTTCTTCTCCTGATTCATGTGCTGCCCTTGGTATAAGGAAAGAGTCAAACTAGTTCTTTCCTGGTTTACTATCTGTTCATTTGTTTTCAGTGAAAATGCTAGGTGATGTTTTTCAGAGTTACATTTTGATTTTCTGTCCATTTCCTCCTGTGCATTTATGTATCTTATGTACTATAAATACTTTCCTTTTGATGTTAGTGAGATAAAACCCAGTGATACCCAGTAAATATGGAATCCAGTAAATGGAAGTTACTTACAGTAATGTCTTTGCTGTATTAAAAAGTTAAATAGTTTCACCTATTGACAATGTTTCATTCACCATCTTCTTATTGAATGAAGTAACAGTTTTCCAAAGAATTATGAATTTTGAAAAATATATGAGAAAGCTGATCTCCAGCTGACAGACATCTATTTCCCATTGCAGCTGGTGCAGGTGCAAATATGGAAGCATCAGTGGTCTTTTCTCCTACATCTTTTCTACCACGATCAGTCATGACAAATTTGACTGTTCACTTCATGGGACAGGCTATAAATCTCCTGGAGGCAAGTTTATGGATTTTTTAACTGGGGGAGGTTTATCCCCCTCCTCGAGTGACTTGGTATATTGAAGTACAAAGCATTTTCTGTTTTCCTGTTGCAGTTCCTTTAGTAAAATGTGCTTTTCACTGCTGTAGCACAGTTTCCTCAGACTGGTGAGTCCCCTGTGTAATGGGCTTAGCCAAAATAAAAGCACTGTCACTCTGCTAGTGCAATGCACTAGGAAAGTGACTTATACTCAGCTCTTGTTGATTCAAATGAAACATTAAAATCAGTGATTCCTGAGACACTGCTCTAGCTCCTGTTTAGGATGGTAAGATTCCTTTTCTTGATGTACAGTGGAAAATGGATTGGCTTGGCTACACCATTCCTTTAACACAGAGATAGACTCATTTGTACTTAGCTGAAGTCACTGTTCCAGTGCCATTGAGCATCCAGTGCTTGGGACATTTCAATGACCTGCCTGTGACCTCATCATCTTCACCTGCTGTGCCAGGTAACAGTGTGCACATGAAAGAAAGTATTTAATGTAGCTTTCAGGTCTCAAGTTTAAGCTTGCAAGGGAACAAAATTTGTTTTTCAATGCCACATACCCTGGCTTTATGCGTGTTAGTAATTCTGTTTTATGCAAACCTCCAAACAGAATCTTATTTCAGAGCATGAAAAGGGTGTGTTAGTGTTTTCCAGCCAAATACTGTTTTTAACGTGCCAAAATAGCAGTCTCCACTTCTGGCCCATCATGGTGTAAATGAACTGCAGTACCTGAATGAAAAAGGATTTTTATTTTGAACTAAGCTTTACATATCTAATTTTTATGGGAAGATTTACTACTGAAATATCCAGTATTGAATGCTGAAGGAAGTAAAATGCTAAACCTTGTAGACTACTGTGATCTTGCTTGGCAAATCTTTTGTTACATCTGGTTGTATATTTGATTTTCTATTTAGAACTGGCCATGGCCTGTACATGTCACTGTTAGGCTTTTCACTGCTGCATGCTTTTCACTAGGTTGGTGTACGACTGGAGAATGCTGAAGCTCTCATAGAGAAGGGCTTTGGGCTGAAATCTACTTTCAGTGACTATTTTTTTGGAAACACTAATGAAGGAAACCACAAGTCAGAAACCCCAGTGGAAACAGCAGAGAAAGCCAAGCAGAGGAACCCGACTTTGAAGCAATACAGCCCCACTAATCATCTTGTGAGCAAGTCTAGCAAGCCAAAGCTGAGGAAAACAAACCAAAATTGTCTCAGTAGAAAATACAGCAAGATGAACGAGTTAGTCAAAAAGGTAACTGAATCTGTAGATCTTGGAAAAATTAATGACATTTCCCAGTGAAACACAGGGCTCCATCTCACATTGGTCAAGTGCTCTGGGTTACTGTGGCTCCTTTGCATAAGGCACATGTAACTCATTCTGCACACTTGCAGAGAATTTAACTGCTGCAGAAAATACAGAGCACCAAAGAGCCAGATCTTTAGGGTTTTTTTCAGATTGTTTTATTGTCTTGAAACAATGACACTCAGCCTTGGGATTATGTTGCCTGTATTTTGTGCTTCCTCTCATTATTTTGAGCTCTGGTCCCTTTGTGCTGGTGTCCTTTTGTCTATTGACTGCTGTGCCACTGTAAACAGCTGCTTGATGTTGAGTTCCTGAGTCTTGTTGTTTGCAATCTGACTTCCCAGTTTGATGGCAGATGTTACATTGATGCTTTGTGAATTTACTCCTTTTTGGAGAGAGCTATGTTTTATGTACACAACAGGAAAGCTCTGAGGATTACTTCAGTTGTTGAGGTATTAGCTGGGAAATTCAGGGAGTGTGATTTAGTTTGTCTTAGATCAGCTCTCTTCTTGGACTCATCTTAGGATTTCTTCTTAGACTCAGCTCATGATCATGTTGTGTTGGTGTGGTATCATAGTATTGTAAGGACAGAAAATGTAAAATTTTTACTTCCTAGCAGTTTATTTAGCAATCAAGGCATCCCTAATGTTGTTTTGAGATTGTATTTTTCAAAGCTTCACCTGTTTGTGGGTATGTATTGCAGTACTTCTCCTTTGCCTGTCATCTTGACTGGATATGACCAGTGTTCATAGTGACAGCCAGCTTGTGTGCTATGGAGCTGAAGTGTAGCTGGAAAGAACAGCTACTAATCCAGGGTCTTAAATGGTCTCCAAAGTACTTGTAAAAGGGGGCCTTATGTTTCTTTACTGATAGGATAGCCTGCATTGAGGAAATGTTTATTGTGAATTTGAAAGGAAATTATAACACCATTCCCTTTGATTTTTTTTTTTTTTTATCGTGTCAGTTCACTGAGAGAACAGTAAGAAAGGAGGCACTGAAATGTGAGCTAAGCATGAAAATCTTTGGAAATGAACTTAGCTTTTTAGATTGTGAAGATTTAAGAAAACAAATGAAACATTATTCCTTGAATCTGGCTGAGTTGGCTGTCAAACTTCTGAAGGTAAAAGGAACCTTTTTTCTATTTGAAATTAATATCTTGAGAAACTGCTTTCTGACAGATATGTAAAAGATACAAAATATTACATGTTGTTTCTCTAAAACTGAACTCTAAAAGACACCAGTGTATATTTGGTTTAAACAGCATTCAGTACATTAGGCAAAGAATTGTTCTGCTGTCTAATGGTTCTTACCTCTTTCTTCTCTCATTCAAATCCATGCATGCTTAAATGCAAATTCTTTTTTAAACTGGAGTTAAACTGGTGTCTGACTCTTGCCATGGCCATAGGCAGGCTTTGGGCTGCTTTCTTCTTTATGTCCTAGGTCAGCTCAGGTAGAAACACTTTTACAATAGATGATGCAGTCAAAAGTTATATCTGGAAAAATTCTTGAATGCTAACTCTATTATGCAAAATAAAATTCTGGGTTGTGTTTGTGTTTTGTTCACCACAGGGGCAGGAGGTCCAATTTAATAAAAGGATGAGTTTGGCCACTGAAGAACTGCAGTTTCCAGCAATTTCAGGTTTTCCTGTTCAACTGGCAGTCAATGCCTCAGCAGCAATCAACGTAAAAATCAAAGGGAATGCGGATTTCAAACAACAGTCCAATTTCTTTCTAAATGGATATATCAAACCAAGGTATTAACTGCACATGTGCCTCTTTCACATGTCCCTGATGTAAAGTAGCAATTCCTGATGTGAAAGTTTTGTGTGAATGCCTATTAATTATTTAGAAAATTCCTGAAGAACAAAAGCAGTCATCAGCCTTCTGTTGCTGAATGGTTGCCATGGTGTAAGGGCAGCAGTGCTTTCCTGTCCTGCCTGCCCGATTTTGAGCTCTCACTGTGTTATTCCAGTACTGGTTTAAGTGCACTATTCCTCCCTATCTCTAAATCAAACTCCTGAATTCTTGCATGCAGATGATTTTTTGAATGCTTTACCTATGACAAGTGGATTTCTCTCAGGATCAAACGTGATCAAACAGGTTATAGGTGTACAAGCCAGTGGAGGATTTAACCCTGTGTTTCCTGACCTGACTATTTTAGCTATTGTACATATTGAATATGTTACTAAACTTCACTAAGTGCTGTACAGACAGAGAGAAACTTGCCTTGTGATACTCAGTTCTATTTGCTTTCCCTTTCTTAATATTTCATTCTGAAATCTGCATTCAGATCCCCTCCTTAGGAGATACAGTAAAACTATAATTCATGTTAGAAGGTGTGTGTCGGTGTACATGCAATCTTTTCAGTTGTTTCCTGAAACAAAATAGTTTGTGATTTTAATAATAGACTATATTGTGATACAGCATCAAATGCTGTGTATTTATTGAAGAGGTTTAAATTAAGTGCTTTAAAAAGAAACTGCATTTCATAGAAGGAAATGTGCATGAATCTTTCAACAGTGCATTTGTCCAGCTTTCTGTCCAAATGGGAATTGTGGGGACTCTGGGACAAGCTGGCCTAAAGTGGTTAACAGGAATGAGGACATCTACTAGTCTTGATGGGGGAATCCAGATGAAGAAGGGGAAAGAGCTCAAACTTTTCTTGAACACTCCAGAAGAATCTATGGAGATAATTAATTTTAGGTAAGATTAAGCAAAGGCATCTTCAAAAACAGTAACTGTTAATTTTCTAGGATATAACTGAGAATTTTGATTGAATTTGCTGTAACTTTAACATAATTGGCTTTAAGTTATTGTTCAAAATCTTGGTTGTAGCTCTAAACTCTACTTCCGAATGGTGGACGAAACAGAAGATATAGATGTCTTCCAGGACCACACAGAAACCAGATCTTGCACTAGGGAGGAAGGTGAGTCCAGCTATTATGTTTGTCTTAGGCATTCTGAAATATCTGTTACAGGTCATTTTATTCAGTATAGTTTCTTTTTTCACATATTATTTCTAAAATAATATGCTCTACAGTGCAATGTTCATTTTCATGTTTTCTTTGTTTGCTGTTCTAACTGAACATTCAACTGTTGTCTTTCACCAGTGTCTGAGATTATTGGCTGGCAGTTGTGTTCTGAAATGTCCTATCCTGACCCAGCCAGTGGTTTGGTTTTCCCCCTCCCTGGACCTTTGAGAGTGGCTGTGACATTAACTAAGCAAGACAGAGGCCTGCAGCAGTATGTGGCGGAAGCTGCCTATAACTACATAGCTCAGGTACCACTGGCACGCTGGGCTCTGGCTTTAGTTTCAGCTTGCTGTTCTGCTGACAGAGTGGTGTATGAATTCCAAGCTCTGTGTTATTATTCATTCCATTCCCAGTATAGTGGGAAGATCTGTTGAACACAAATTACTGATGCTGATAGGAGGTATGTACTCTTTTTATCTACAGAACAGCACACACAAGCAATCTGTTGTCTCAGTGTGAGAGATTGTTTTGTAAATGGTGTGCCAATGAATAATGTAGTTATCTCTTCTTTTTTTTAGGAGGATTCATGGATCCCAAATGAAGCTGTCTTTCACTTCTTCATTGGGACTCCAAAGTCACACTTGAAAAGAGATGTTGGTGTTGACCTAAGTTTTAGTGTCCCACAGAAGAAATTCAGAATCCAATTTATCCAACCTAAGAAAAAAATTGAGATTGATGGTAAGTTTTTCAACTAAGAGCCTGATCATCAGCTAACATCAGTTAGGAGAACTTCATTACAATTAACTGAGAAATATCAGTATATTTCACTCACTAATCCAATGCTGAAACGACATTATTATGGGATAACTGTTCAGTTTACTGCTTTAGGTAGCACCCATTCCCAATGGGGTTTGCATCTTGGTTAAGAGCATATTTTGCACAGTCAGAGGTTCAGTGCCTGGTTCATAAAGTCATGTTAGAGAATAAAGCTGTTACCAGGATTGATGAAATGAAAGCTAAAGAACATTGTGGATTATTCTGACATCTTTTACCTATGCTGAACTTGCCTTACTGTTTCAGTTTGCTGTGTTCTCTTAGTTATGAGATGAAGTTATATGTTGCTAAATCAATGAAGTACTGACTGTGATATTGCCATGCATTATAATAAAAAATAACATTTTAAACACAGTGTAATATAGAACACAGAATCTACAAACCCATTGAGGAAATATAAGCTGATAAATTAATGGTAATAATATAGACAACATATTTCATGCGGTGTGCTAGTCAAGTGATGTTCTGTGTTGAGGTATTCTACCATATCATGTATTTAGAATTTTCCAGTCTTTCTTTTTTTTTTTATCCTGGTTATTTCCAAATGGATTGCAAGGATGCTTTACCAATACTGTGCAAAGCTTTGTGTGCACAGCATTCTGAGCTCCCGAAATGTCTCCACAGAACAAGGCAACTTACAAGTTTTAGCACAGGCCTAAAGAAAGGGCATAAATCAGTTCCAGAACTAAGCTGTTTTTGTTGGAGACAGCTTCATTGCCTCTTCTCAATAATTCTCCTCAGAATATCCTTTCCAAGTTACTAGTTCATTCTGAAGACACTTTGCAAAATGCCTTTGTAAATTCTGATCCTAACTTTTATCCTTTGAGCTGATATTTATTATGTTATAACTCTCTATATATCTACTGTTTATAACAACTATTATTTCAAGTACATCTTATGAAGCATCACTGATCAGTAAAGAAAAAGTAAAGAGTTTTCTTTTTCTCCAAGGGAGGATTGAGTTTTCTAAAAATTCCCGAGTCGGACACCTGGAGCTGATAGTGGATGACAGAGATGTGTATTACATTAAGGTATGTTTACATTTCATGAGCTCTCATTCTAGGATGAATACTTACATTAGAGCACAGAAAAGAAAGGCAGTGAAAATACATGTATTGAAAAACTGTTTTGTACCAATCCATCAATTACCAGTTCCCCTTATTACATATTTTTGAGATACACTCAGTGCTAAATTTCAACCTAAATCTGTGAGACTGCCAATATTTTCAGTAACACTCTATAATTTCTGGCCTTGTATTGCCACATTGGTAGTGATTTCAGTCCTAAAATGAGCAGAAGCTAAAGGAAGTAGCATCTTGCACCACCGTGACCTCTGTCTAACTGGAAAAACAAATCCATCCTTCCTTCCCATTATTTATCAATAGCAAGTTTTAGGCTTTGTGGGGTGTGGAAGGTTTGTTGTTAGATATGTATAAACCCATGTCTTTTCTTCCTCCTCTCTTCTCATTTCTGAAACACCCAAGTCTATACTATTGTTTCTTAAAACTTACATTGTTGAATGTCTTGGGGTTTGGTTTTTGATTTGTCTGTTTGTTCTAGGGAATGGCAGATTTGCAGATGCTGAGTGGAGAGCAGAGATACGTGACCCAGCTGGAGGTAAAGCTGATAAAGCAAAGCAGTCCTATCATTCTGTCAGGAAACATCACTAAACAGCTTGGCAAGAAGATTGCTTTTTCAGTATCTCTGAGTAATTTGTTGAAGGATGCTGCATTTCTTTCAGGTTAGAGGACAGTAAGTATTTGCCATATAAATGCAAGTTCTGGAGCCGTTATTTGTTAGGGTTGCCTGGATTTGGACACTTCTTCCTAAAATTCCTTTCAAATCCATAAAGACTGCTTTTTAAAATTACTATCCTGCATAAATTAACACAAAAATATGTATTTCAGAATAAAAGAAATTTTAAAATGAAAGTCTGTTTTGAATTACTGCTGGAAAGTGTGGAGGAAATAAGACACAAGGAATTACTTAAAAAAAACATGCCAAAAAACCCAGCTGTTTTTCACTTTTGCTAGTACAAAACCACGCAGACACATATTTGTAGCTAAATGTCTCTTAAGACCTGCTGCTCTAAAAATCTTGAAGACTTTTTTCTCACAAATAAGCTAAGAGAAAAATACAAGAGAAAGTATCAGAAAGAGAGCCTTAATATTTGTAAAATATCAATACATTAAAATACAGTGAAATAAACCAGTAATTTATGACTAAGGTTCTCATTTTTGACTGCAGTGTCACAAGGTTACAGAGTACTTTCAGACAGACCTAACCTTTAAGGAATGCAGAAGGACAGTTTGTTTTTTGGGAGATGATCTTTTGGTGAAGTTTTCATCCTTAGCTTTCACATGGACTGGCAGTGACTCCATCCAAGCCAGTTCTGGTCTGATTTCAAAGTCCCAGCACCTGAGAACTTGGCTGCACCAGTTGTGCTGCTGCAAAGCCACAGCCTTGCTCTGACTTTACGTAGAGGAGAACGTTCACATGTTAGGGCTTAGTTAATTAAAAGTCTGTCTGTCCAAATTTCTTTCCTTTGAGAAGCAGCTTTGGCTGGATGCATTTCAATCAGCTTGAAGCAAAGTTATGAGAAGTATGGTCTGCAGGCTGTCTGTGGAGATGGAGAAAGACACTGGACATCCAGCTCTGTGTCTTTTTATCTGTTCACTGCACAGAGAGCTCATCATGGTGGAGGGACTGAATGCCCTTTTGGTTTTCCCCACTGTAGCTGAAGAAACTTCAACTTCTACCACTGCATAACCATTTCTTTTCTTTCTGTAGCACTTCTGGAGAAAAAGGTTGATGATAAGCTGAGACAATACTCATTGGAAGGGGAGACTCACCTTCCAGGTGTTCTTGGAGTTCACGCCGTCGCTCTTCTCCAGCAGCATGAGGGATTGTGGTCTCATGGTCTGCAGATAAAATATGGACTCCTAGGTACACTGAAAAACAGGGAAAGTAAAAGTATTCTCTATTACTCATTTTTCCTACAAGATTTGCTTCTGCATTTAGAACAAAATAGAAAGATTTCAGTTAATTTTTAAACTCTGATCTGAAACTTGGAATGAGTTTCTCTTTTCAGTTGGATAAACTTTACTCTTTGAGCTTGCATATAAAAACAAATTTTTTAGAATGTGCTTTTCACAAGCATATCCATCATTTGATTAAAAAAATCACTTTTTCAGTGAGAATTGCTCCAAATTAATTTGTGTTTTCAGATGTTTGCATACATGCACTCAATAACATGAGGGGTGCTTTCTAGGAAGCAGCTGGCTGTGCTGCCCTGGCTGTAATATAGGAATTGTGTTAATTTCATGGGACAAAGCAGGTGAACATCAGCGCAGTTATATCAAAGTATTGAATCCTTTTAGTAGCTAATAATGATAAATGTTATAGGGAGATTGTTTATGCTAAGCACCTTCAGAGAGTATGTAGCTGAAAAGCTTGATCATGATTAGTTTGTGGTGTTTTTATTTCAATCAGATAAAATTCTGTATAAGTAATGAAGTTTGTGCTTTCCTTTCGATTTGTAGGATGGATCAACAAGTATATAGCTGTAAAAATAGACAAATCTCATTTTGATGTTCTGAAAAACAGAAGTCTTGAAACCAGTGCCAGATTTATTCTATTAACGTTTTGAAAGATTAATTCTGATTTACTTGAATAGGTAACTTTGTGATTTAACTTGAGCAGGAGAGGCAAAAACCCCTTGCCATGAGTGCAGTACACAGCAGAAGGTTCAAGTGGAGACGGGTGCTCGGGGCTTGTACAGACTGGAGCTGGGCCATGAGTTTCACTGTGTGCAGGCTCCCACCTACAGCCACCAGGTGGGTGCTGAGCCAGGCATTCTGTACTGGGCACCCCTGTGTCACCTGTGCTCAGGGCTCTCAACATGAGAAGGAGTTCACAGCAAAAAGACACTGCCCTCTTCTTTAGGTTCACCTGAAACATGAAGTGAGTGCATCTTGGATTTCCTCCCAGATGGAAGTGAACTATGGGAAACACTGGGATGAAATAAACAACAAGAAGAAACTGCTGATCAGCCAAGCCTTTAAGAACAGTTCCAGTTCATCTGTGGTCAGCTATTTCATGGAGGTAATAGTGATGGTTGAAAAGTAAGACCTTCACTTCAAATATTTAACAGACAGACTAAGAATAAATCTTGTAATTTTTTTTATTCTGACCTTTTTTTTGTAAATACCATATGTACTAATAATATAAAGCAAGTACCCAGACCTAATAATTTTGGGCTAGGTGAGTTCTTAGCCCAGAGACACTGAGATCTCTGACATTTGCTAGAAGAAAATTTTGCAAATACTGGAAAAATTGGGGTGTAATTTGGTCTGAGTTTTTTGCATTGTTAACTCATAGACAGTGATTGTAAAGATTTATGAAAGGTGCTTTGGTGACACAATGTGAAAGGAGGGTGCAGGTTATAATAACTCAGACTAATACAGCCTTTTTCTTTTTTGATCTCCTGTAGTAATAACAAATGCATTAAAGAAACCTCAGTCTATAATGGGTGAGCATGCATGAAAATCTATAGAGCGAATGGCAAACGTGCAAAGGCAGAAGCTGTGACCTTCCTGCTTCAGTGTGTAACTTATGCAGCCCTGAAAATGGGATCTTGTTTTTATTTAAATTTGCTTCACTTCCAGTTTACCATGCAAGTCCTGGAAAAACAGGTGAATTACAGAACCCAGCTGCAGCACTTGCACACCTCTCAGGTGTATTTGCAGAGCAGCACCTACTTCGAGGTGCAGTATAATGACCATGTACCATTTGTGGCTGGGCTGCAGTGGAAGGATGCATCCAGAAATGGCCTGAAGAAGTGGGAAGGTGAGGTACCACAAACCATTTCCAATCTGTGATTAGAAAAGCAGGCATTGGAAGCTGCTGCCAGGTTTTTCTGAGCAGTTTTGCATGACTGCAACAGAATGATAAAGATGTTTGTTGCAAGAGAGAGACCTTGGAGGTTGTCCAGCCCAGCTTCTTGCTCCAATCAGGATTGTTTATAGCAGTAGATCACATCTGTTGTGGTTTTATCTAGCTCAGTTTTTGAAATCTCCAACCTATCACAGCCTGGCTGGCTGGCCTTTTCCAGCAGCTCCATTTACACTAGTGAAGGACATTAATTTCGTTAGATACAACCCAGAGATTTTAGAAATTGGAAGAGAAAAGGTTGACAGTAGCATTTTAGCTTCATTCTGGAACCCCTGGATCTTATCAGCCTTAATGTGGAGTTAGAATCCAGGTAGTTTGAAATCTATTGTTTCTGTCAGCTTTAATATATGTCCCTTGCAGGTGGGTTCAATATAGACACCCCATGGCTCTATCTGTACACAGCTCACAAACTGCACCAGCCTCAACATTCTGCTTATTTACTGACATCTGAGCTGACAGCTGGAAAAGCTCTCTCCATTAAAGACCTTGTACTGGAACTCTTCTATAAAGATCAAGGCAATGAGAAGGAAGGAAAAGTTCACATTTACACACCAGCTACCACATACCTGCAGGTTGGTGACATGGTGCTTCACAGAGTGTATGGCTTTGGGGACACAGCTCTGTGCTATCACTGGGCCCTGACTCTATGGTTTCTAAGCTTCCTCCTAATTTATTTTAGACTGTGCTATGCAGTTGATATTTAAACCTGGTTTCATAATAATTGCTGTGCATTAAGCAATTGGTAGACTTCTGTCACTATGCAATTTGACTTATGTTTATGATTAAAATGTTCCTTTATATCAGCTTTTCCTCCTTAGGTCACTACTGCTTCAGGCAAAGCTATGGAGGAATGTGAGAAATACTCTTGAATGAGAAGAAAGTGTTCATCAGCTACTTAGCTTTTTGTCTCTCCCTAGTTTGGAGGAGATAAAATAAACTTTGAACTCTGTATGGTAATTTGGAGTATTTTGATAATGGAGAAGCTGGCACACATTTCTAATAGTTCTTGTAAATGATCATTCTGTCACTTCTGTGCTGTGCTGCTGCACAGTGGAATGGTGTCTGTCTGTCCTGCCTCAGCCAGACTCATGTCTTTGTTTTTCAGGCATCTACAGTTAATCGTCTTGGGAGGAATGTTCTGCACAGCCACAGTGAAATGATCTCTCTGTGGAATCACCTTGTGAAGAATGAGATTCATTTGGAGAATAACGAACGAGCCAAACTTCTCTGCTTTAAGATAAAGAGTACAAAACAGGAATTTAACTTCACAGCCAGCTATCAGAGTCTGCCGACGGTGAGAAAGAAAAACAAAAGCAATTTTTTTGATTCAGCAGTCTCTTCCTGAAAGATGTTATTGCTGGTGTTGAAACTTAAACCGTTCCAGTGCTGCATCTATCTGTGTGTTTTGACGGGCTGCAGTGCTAATCCAGGTTCAAAAAGAAAACAAAAACTTGAGTGGTAAACTTTGAAGTACTTCTTACCTATTAGGGAGCCCAGACAGTCAGTCAGGGAGGAGAGGGTGAAGAGGGATGGCAGGACTGTAAAGAGAGCTGGAGATGTGATTACTCACAGCTTGATGCAGATGTATGAGAGGTGTGGAAGATTCTACTGTCTTGGAGAATCAGAATCTCTTGCCTGCTAGTGAGCATGGTAACAGCCCAGGTTTATGTGCTATTTTAATAGCTACATCCCTTCAAGTCTTAAAATAAATTTTGCTTTGCTTGATGTCTGTGGCACAGGAAGGGTAATCAGCAGTTTTTCCTTGAAAGAGGTACTTTGAGCAGTTGCTTTGGTCCATTCATACCTTGCAGGAAGTCTTAAAAAGAGTTTTTATCTAAACATAGCTTTTAAAATGCTTTTTCCATGCTTTGAAAATCCAGTTCAGTTTTTTATATACCAGAGTTTGCTTATGTTGTGAATAGGTGACACTCAAGTGATACGTGAAGGGGTATTTGACTTCTGCTGGAGTCAGTTTTCTACTGATGGCACTTTTAGTCCTCTGAGAGATTAATGGAGATCTGGAGTTAAATTGCAGCAGAAATGGTTTGGTCTATGAAGTGACAGCCTTGCTGCAGCCTGTTGTACAACCTGGTTTCCTTACTGAGGTTCCTGAATATGAATGCAGTAAATCTGATGCAATTATTCTTTCCTGTTTTGGTCTCATGATCTGAGTGCAGCCAAAGAAGACAGACTTTTCTGTGAAGATTGAATGGAGAGATTATAAAAGTCTGCCTGTCATACTGCAGTGTGAAGGTCAGATAAAAGAGCTTAGGAAGGAGAAGATGCTCTATCAAAAACGTGCAACCCTCCATTTCAGGTTTAGTATTCTTATTTCAATCTTTTGAGAATGTTTTGGCCTAAATTTAATGTGTGTCTTGTTGTTCTTAGGAAATGTTCTGGGCTTTACAAAGTGAGAGTGCCACATGCACAAAGTCTGTTCTTTGTCCCATGTGGCTCCCTGAACTTGCTCAAGCACAGCAGCTTCATGGGCTGGGTTTTTGCACCCATTTTCTTTTGGCCTCTTTGTTGAAATGACAGTGAGCAAAGCTATCAACAGACCGTGTGTGCTGTGACATGTTTGCTGGCAACTCAGCCAGGCATATAACCCCCTTTCCTGAAAACAGCCGGATTTATGGTGTGTCCAAACTTGGATGTGGTGAGAAGTTCCAAAATCCAGGTCTGATCCTCTGTGCCATCCATGTGCCTTTTTCCTAGTCCTTAGGCATTATATGGCCCTTCTAAAGCCAGAGATACCCTCTTAAAACATGGAACAAATGGTCTTGTTTAGATTTTGGAATATGTTTCCATTTTCTGACGAGAATGAATGCACTACATATTGGCTGTCCCTGAAATTTCTCTCTTCATTATCCATTACTAAAGCCCAGCCTGAAGGCCTTGGTAAAAATGTATGCTCAGCTTAGAGACATCTGGATCACCTCTGGTGAAACCTCAGTTTTCTTAAGGCACCTGACCTGCACCTGACACCCTGGTGGTAACTGATAATTTTGGAATTGAAGTTGAACCCTGCATGATTTTTTTTTGTAGATGTCTATTAAGATCTTTTATACTATGTTTATTTCTTGGGTTTTTTTCTAGGCATCCTTTTAAAGTGCCCTTTCTGCAGAGCTTCCTTCTGCAGGAGACATTTACTGTTGACAAAAAGCAAAAGCACTATTTCATGGAAACAAAAGTTTTGATAAATGGGGTGGAGGAAACAGTTCAGACTCTTATACTTGGTTACCAACCTGAAAACCCCTATGTGAGTTATCTAAGAACTTCCTTTAGTCTCATATACCAGAACAACCTGCAAATGAGTGGTTTACTGCATATTACTTATGTTCCTTGCATTTTCTCTCAAACTTCTTTTTAGATTTGTGCCGGCTTAACTCATCCTTATAACAACAGCATGTTTCCCAAAGATGTTGAAATGTGCATTTTAACTCTGAGTCATCAAAATGTGAGTAATTTCCCATTAGGTTCAGTTAGGAGATGTTTAGTACCTGTTTATTTACACTTTATTGTCTTTTCAGACGTCACTTACTATGGGTCTTTAGTTCCTCACCATGTAGCTGCTGCAACCAAGATGTTCAGAGGGTGATGGTACCAAGGTCCTTGGTACCTCCTTAATTTTGTATAATAATATGTTGTGTAGTAATCTATGATAAGAATACTTCATATATTATTTTTTAGAATATTATTATGCATGAGTGGTTTTAATAAAACAAGTGCTGGGATAGAATGGATTCAGGGTTCTCACCCTTATCTAGCTGTATCTTTTCATCTTTCTTTCCAAATGTAGCTACTTTTCCTCATTTTCTTGTTTTTCGTTCTGAGCCAAAACATAATAGCTTGCACCTCTTTCATTTTTTGTGATGTGTAGGGATGACTTCTCTGATCTTTCATTATACACATGGTTAATACTCTGCACTTTGTTTACTCCCATTCTTAACACACAGGTGAAGCATGAGCTTGAGACTGTCTTAAAGGTGAATAAGGAAGATGTTCTCAGTTTTCTAGGGAGGTATCAGGACAAATCCAGTGAGGCAGATTTTAGACATCTTTTACATGTGGATTTCACACACTCATTCCAGGTATTGGCAGTTTTAATTTTGGTGTTTTATTTTTTATGTCTTGGTGACTGTTTTACTGTGTTGTCTTTAGAATTACATTGATTGATGCTGGTAAATGTCCTGATCCAATTGAGTCCTGGCCCTGACAAATAATATCTCAGCAGGTTCAGTTATGTATCAATAATTTGTGTCCATAATACCTTGTAAGGCCCACACTGACCTTTTTTCATGCTTTTTTTACTGCTTTCAATATATTTTTAGTATCTTGGGATAAAACTGGTTAAATCTGATACACGCATTTGCTTATATGCATCACCCACTTCATGCCAGAAGTTCAGACATTAAATCACATGAGGCAATTGGGGGGAATGCAATGTTCTGTTCTGATACTTTACTTTGTCAAATAGCTTGAGTTTCCACAAGCAATGGGCCTAAGTGGGGAGCTGTTTTCCAGGCAGAATAAACTGGAACACTTTGACTGTGGTGTGAGTGTAAAAGTCATCGTCAACAAGAACGTGTCTTCACAGGTCAGTCCCCTGGTAATTACAGTCTTGTTGCTTGAACTTGAAGATTTTGCAGTTCATACACTCAGTGACTAAAGTGGAGAGGTGTAAATTGTTAGGGAAACAGTTAACTTTTGATGGTTAGAGTTTGTTCTGGCTAGATAGCTACATGGGGTTGGAACAGTTGGCTTGTGTTTTGGCTGAAATTCAGAAACCTCTTAAAGTCGAGTTAAATTGTACTTAAAATCCAATGTAGCTCACTTTTTGTTGGGATAAAGACAGGGAGATAACTTACTCATTACCTTCACAGACAAAACAGACTCAACTTGGGCAATATTAATTTAATTTATTGCCAAATAAAATTAGAGTTAGATGATGAGAAACAAAGATGAGAACTAAAAACTCCTTTCCTCCTTTGCTCCCCTCTCTGCTTTTGTCCAGTCCCAACTTGGTGTCTGCAGTCTCATTGCTCAAACTGATGTTCCAGTATTGTGTATCTGAGATCCTTAATGTCCTGCTCTCCTTTTTCTCTGTGTGCAGGCCCAGGCAACCCTGAAGAGTTATGGTGGAAACAATGTCAATGGCTCCCTCCACCTTCATTCCAATGGAAGGGAAATGCTGATGCTGGAGGTGGATGTGAACAATGAAAACAGGAGGAAAGTCAGAATTGTTGAACTGAGGGCTTTTCTCCATCAGACAGTCCTGACAAATCCAGAATCAGTACAGTTCCAGCTCATGGGCAAAGTATTTCCATCAAGGTAGAGAAATCAGAATGTTGGTTAATTGAGGAACTGAAAAATGTTCTGGGATACAAACTTAACTGTAACTACTTTCCTATGGCTGCAGCAAGGCCACTGAGTAAATGCCAGTTCATGGTCCTCCCTATTATTGAAATACTTCTGCTCCTTATGTTTCAGAAGTTGGTGTAAGTTTTGTTAATGTGTTGCTTTCCAAGGACTTTGTATAGAAAACTTTGAGTGAACAGATTGTACAAGCTATGCCAGTGGAAAAGGGCACTTCCCAGTGTGTATTGTAAGGTTTTTAAAGTATTGGAGAAAGCTCTGGGGTGACAGAGATGGGAAATAGAAATTTGGCCCTCCCAAGTTTCAGCTGATTTTTCAAATTTCACAAATACAAAAGTATGCAGTGAAGAATTTAGTGTTTCTGCAGAGGTCCTATATTGGGTGGAATAAGGAGAATGAGGAAATAAGAGTTAAAGAAATCAGAAATTACTACATTTTAGATGAAGTACATTAGATTTACTAGTAATGCTAATAATAAGATAAAATATTCCAAGAAGGGTATTTCATATGATTCTGCAGTTTGCTTGCAGTTCTGGGCTTCCAATAGTGTATTCATTTGTTTAAATACAAGGGTAAGCCATAAGAGAGCAATTTATTGCAGTTCACAGGAAAGAAAACAGAGCACTTAAAATTTTTGGAATGACGATTTGCTTAGGATTTGTATTACAGGGAGAATACAAAGAAAAATAAACTGTTGAATGTTTCTGGAGAACAGCTGACAGGATGCAGTCTGTACAGACTCCAGTTGCTGACTGATGGAAAGAATCTTACTTCCCTGAACTATGTAGTTTTGTTCTTTCCATTGAGTGGATTTTCCCTGAGGTTTTACTTTTCATCAGTCTCTCAACAGGGTTCCAATTTCTAGGAGGGATGTCTAACACTATGAAAACTGGAGTGATTGCCTCACGTTTAGGTATTCTGTGTAGTATACTTGAGTCTAGAAAGTCAGATAGTTCAGTGGATAGTTTGCTGAAGGCAATGTGAAAATTGTCTCAGTCTTGTATTTACAACACTGAAAATGGAGCTTTTTGTTGCTCCAGCAGGTTTCCCTAAAAAGCTGTGCTGTGTTTCTCCAACACTGTTCAATTGAGGGCCAAGATGTAAAGAAATATTGTTGGTTCATTTACCAAACTCAAATGATGGTGGCACTTACAATTATTTTTTAAGCTGAATTCTCAAAGGCTGCTTTTAAATCAGCACCAAAGAGATATTTCATATTGTGACATAGAAGGCTTGGTTTCCAACTCAAAGTCTCTCCAACTCTTGCTTTTATTAGGAACCAAAACAAATGCATTAAAGCAATTTAAAGAAAAATTAGTCTGCCAATCAGTGAAGCTTTACTGAGGAATTTATAAACATCTGGTGAATAGCGTGGGCTGACTGCAAGGCATCTGATTCCCTGGTTCACAACACTGGAACAAGTGCCCAGAAAGTCTGTGGAGTCTCCATCCTTGGAGATACTCCAAGCCTGACCACACACACTCCTGAGCACCCTGCTCTCATTGATCCTCCTTTGAGTAAGGAGGAGTGTCTTGACAATCCTGAATCAATCACAATAAGATCTTACTAGCAATTTTTATGTCTGTCCTTTTAGACTTCTGTTGTCTTCTGACTTGAACCTTAATGAAGATAGGCTTCATGTGGATTTCATGGGAGCCAGGGAGCAGAAAGTTGGCTTTGTTCTGTCCCTAAATGGAAGAGTCCAACACACTTTTACTGGATTAAAGGCCATACCTCATCTTCTTTCTCTGGATGGATTACTGAAGTGCAAAAACAACATTCATGACGGTACTCTGTTCCTTTGTGTTTTGTTCTAACCTGCAGCTATCTAAGGAAGCTTCTTAATGGTAATGTAATCTTTCCTGAGCTGCATGATGTATTCAGCTCTGGGGCCCTCAACAGAAGAGCAATGTGTACCTGTTGGAACAAGTCCAGAGCAGACCACGGAGAGCCCCTCTGCTCTGGAGCCAGGCTGGGAGGCGTGGGGTTGTCAGCCTGGAGAAAAGAAGGCTCCAGGGAGGCCTTAGAGCCCCTTCCAGTACCTAAAGGGGCTCCAAGAGAGCTGGAGAGGCACTTTGGACAAGGGCCTGGAGTGACAGGACAAGGAGGAATGGCTTCAAACTGACAGAAGGCAGGTTTAGATTGGATATTAGGAAGAAATTCTTCTTTATGAGGGTGATCAGACAATGAAAGAGGTTGCCCTGAGAAGCTGTGGCTGTCCCATCCCTGGAAGTGTTCAGGGCTAGGCTGGACAGTGCTTGGGACGGTGGAAGGTGTCCCTGCCCATGGCAGAGGGCTTGGAACAATATGGAACCATTCTGTGATTCTGTATAATGCAGAGCAGAGTATTTAGCATGCAAAATGAACCATGGGTCATTGGGTTGAGAGTACTTTTCAGTGAACTAACATAGTTTGGGATTTTTCATGGATTAAAGGAAATAGTGGGTGGCCTCTTTCCTCTTCTGAAAAGTGGGGGCTGACTTCAGACTCCTTTGAATGGCTCCATGGGTGGAGTAGGTCATTGCAGAGCTCTGGAGGGATTGTTTAGCCTGCAATTACACAAATAGTAGGTCACAATCCATCTGTAAGTTTTTCTTCAGAGGAAGTGCAGTATAGTGTATGGCCTAAGGGCACAAGCAGCTTGGTGAATAAAAAGAAACAGCTGCCAGAAATACTATTATATAATTTGTTTTAAACACAGACACTCACTAGTAGAGAAACATTCAACACTGAACTGATTTGCTCTCTAGATTAGGCAAAATTATCTTGTATAATAAATGAAAATTGTTCTACTTCCTCCTGGTATTAAGGTAATGGTTAATTTATACATTAAACTAAACTAAATTCTAAAACTTTCCCAAGAATCTCTCTCTACAGCAATAATTTCTGCCTGTTGCAGGTAACATCAATGTGATGGTCAACAAAAGACTGTATGGACTGCATGTCAGGAACAGGAATGTGTTTGGGAATACCACTGTGCACAATATCACAGTTGCCATTGTTCAGAATGGCAGTCAGGCAATCCCAGGGGAGGCAAGACTGAAAGGACACCTGGAACTGAGCAAAGAGAAGAAAAGAGGGCTAGCTAGCTTCCAGGTGGATGAGAAGGCTCTTTCTGTAAATTTTTTCAATATCGTGGACCATGGGCATGGAAGACTCAGTGGGACTTTCACACATAACATCGACTTTTTAAAAAATGCAGGTAGGAAGAAAATCTGACTTGATGGTGTCTAACAAGGTGAATTTATCTAAATGACTGCTGAGCAGTGGAAACAGATGAGTTGTGTTTGCTCACACCAGAACAAAACGTGATCTAGTCTTAGCAGCTTTCTTTTTGATATTGTTGAGAAAATACAGTAAAATGGGCACAGAAATAGTTCAAAGAGTTTTGAAATACTTAAGGGAAAATTATTTCTCTCTTGTACATCTGTGTTCTTGCACAGCATCTAAGCTGACTAGTTCCTCTAAGTATAGTTTTATGCAAAGTGTTGTTTCCCAAGAAAAGCTGTGGGTTTTCATGAACTGGAGTTATCAGTAATTTTGCATGGGTTCCTTTGGACAGAATAAATCTTTTCTGAATCTTTCTGTCAGCTGGAGTTGGACACAATACCAATTGGTAAATATCCTTTATTAAGAAAAGGAAAATTCTTGATTTGCAAAGTGCATGCCACACTTCAATTTTGCAGTCCCTTTTAATACGATTTTCACCTCGTAGGTAATGTCCTTCTATAAATATCAGTACAGTGATCACACTTTATATAAAGGTGTGTCTTTTCTCACGCAAAACTACAGAAGGCTTCTTTTGATGTGTAATACATCTTTTCTGTAGTCTGTAATGACAACCCAGAAGTGCTGTGTTGATTTTACTTCCTTCCCTGTCACTAGGGTTGCCTTTGGATGGCGTTCTTACTGCCATGTGTGAGCGTGGCACAGGAAATCACACCATTGCCATAGCCCTGCAGAGTGGCGGTGAAAGGATTGCTGCTGTGTTTGAGGGGCACAGACTGGCCACGGAGCCTCCAACATCCCAGATATCTGTAAGCTTAAAGCACAACATCTCAAAGATAAAGCAACATGGCATCCCTTTTGTTTTAGAAGCTGCTGGCTATTATGAGGTAAGAAGAGTTCTGCCTGTGAAAGTTTAATTTCTGGAAGGACAATTTGTGTATATATAACTCTAGGCTTTTCTTGTCCACTGTACATATTTATTTTAGAAGCTGCTCTCTTTTTGAGATGTACTAAATTACTGAGTGAAGGAAAGGTGTTGTCTGGCTCCTTGTCATACTGTGGACCTGTCATCTGAGCTCTTGGAGTTGAATCTAG
This sequence comes from Sinosuthora webbiana, assembly GCA_013397395.1. Lineage (NCBI taxonomy): Eukaryota > Metazoa > Chordata > Aves > Passeriformes > Sylviidae > Sinosuthora > Sinosuthora webbiana. The sequence continues at coordinate 635,713 of VXBN01003815.1, read as the reverse complement.
ACTAAATGAGATGCTACATTCAGTTCTCATTTAAGTGAAGTGCTTTGCTGCATATGAACAGATGTCTTGTCCAATTTTATCTTTGCCCTATAAATGGGTAGTGGACCAGCAGGCCTAAGGCTTGCATCTGGTACTGGATTTAACTGGTCCTGGTGTCATCTTTTGCCTGCTAAAGACAGGAACAGTGTTTAGCACAGCTTTCCCTCTGGAAACTCCTACCCACAGAAGCTTAATGGACCATGATTCCTGGTATGGGGTTGCTTGGCCACTGTTCTCTCTATCTGCATTTCTGCTATAGATCTGTGAATGTTACAGCTCTTTTGCATCACAGATTATCTTTCCATAAAGGAAGGGTTCAAATACTTCGCTGTCTCAGACATCCACTGAAAGGCTTAAGTCACTCACATGCTTATAATTTGGGTGGCTTCAACCACTGTGGCAGGGTGAGACACAGAAGTGTGCAGAGAAACAATTCTAAACTGTTCCTTTGCCTTTTTTTTTAGTGGTTCCACAAACAAATAATTGTTTGTGCCTGAGGGCTCAAATCCTTCAGGGTACTTCAATATGTTTTGGAGCCAGAAGGAATTATTGATACGCTGCATTTAGAAGGTCTGGCATAACACTACAATCTCTATTTGAAATGAGGCTGCCTTGATGAATTTGCACTTTTATTTTACCAGTGCTGCTGCCCTGACACAGGCTATGGTGTTAAAGTGCAGTGAAACACACTCTGTCTTTCCCAGTTGTTGCTGGGATGTTGTTGTTTGTTTCTTTCCATGATTTGGTTTCTTTTGTGCATAGAATTTCTCCAGAAAGATTGCTGCAGGGATAACAACCACAGTGGAGACAGAGCAGCTCAAGATTGAAATAGAGAAGAAAACCACTGGCACTGCTATGGAAATTTCTCTTTCACTTCACCATGATGTGGGAGGACTGATGGACATTGTTCCACATGTACTAGAGGTTTGCAGAAATCTTGCCAAGTATTGTAATGTATTTAGGGTGCTAAACACTAAACTGTTTATCTTTTTGAAACGGAATTCTAACCTTTAATCTTAAATCTATGTTTTGGGGCCTTCATCCATTTGATCCTTAAAGCAGCCCTGTAACTGCCCCTTTGAATTTTAGTCCTCCCTGCTTTTCATCATACTCTGAATGTGCTTTGTTGACAACATCAACAGGTTGCTTGCAGTGGAGAATCTGCTAACAAACAACTTTCTGGCCTTTGCAACGGTGCAATTGCATTTCATCATCTTGAGGTACTGGCTTCATTTATAAGCTCTGCTCTCAACAACATAGTGTCTTAACTACCATGAAGGGAATCTAAGTACTGAAAGTGTCAGACATGTAGAAATGGATCTGAGCTTCCTGGAAGTTTTGTGTGCACTTTCAAATATTTTATCTCCATTAATTATTGGTTTGGGTTTTCTTCCTTTTTTTTCTATTATGGAACTCCAAAATAACAATTTGAATCCATCTCTCCATTTGTTTCAGCATTTATAATTATGTAGGATGAATACAAAATGGTGTAGGAAACAGTTCTCTTCTAGTAATAGGAGCTTTTAAAAACAGTATGTGACCTGACAGAAAAGCAAACTTGACGAGAGTTTTCTGTAATTTTTCAGACTCCAGCAAGAATTTCACTGAATGGGTCAATATCTACCAGCAACTTTACTGTCATCCTCTTTGGGTGTGTTTCTTTTGATTTCATATTTGCCTGCCTGCAACTCTATGCCACCACTAACATCCATCCTCGTTTAGAAATCAACTTCCAGCATTCTTTGCCTTCACTTCATTCCCTGGGAATTGCCAGAGAGAACCAACTGAAGGTGTCTGCCATGAGAAGTGACAAGTACAAGGGCATCCTTGATATTGTCCTTGGGCCTTGCACTTTGGAAGCTGATGGGGAAGTGAGCCTGGCAAGCAATGAGACAGGAGGGGTACTTGCTTTTAGAAACAAGTGTGTCACTCTAGAGGTAAGCCCAGATTGTTTTCTGCATGCCCTTCCAGTCTGTGTATTTCAGATTGCTGAGTCACAGAAAAATGTCTCCTGACACACTTATGGATAGGCCAGATTTGGTCATTAGAGTTGTTCTGGCAGAGCAATGAGTCAGAGCACTTGCAGGGGGAAGTGTGTTTGAAGATGATAATTTGGAATAATACAATGGTAGATGTTACTGCTGTTGCCATAAAAATGTTGCTTAATAATAATTTATTAATTAAAATAAACTTTTGTCCTAAAATCTAGTGAAAAGCATGTCCTTCCAGTTTGGAATTGTGGAGGTTAAATTTTTTTTCTTCTACATTAGTTATGAAAAGCTTATTGTTGGATTTATTCTTCTTTCCCCCCCCTCCCCCCCACCGATTTTTTGGGGAAGTTTTTCACAGAGAAATTTCTGATTTCTCTATGAAACAAGCTGTCTTACATGGTCCTTTCCAAAAGCAGATTGTTTCAGAAAGAAGGAATGCTTTCTCATGAATTAGGAACAAATGAGGAAGACAGTTGCTTTACTTTGTGTGTTTTAAACCATGTAATCTTTTCTGTTGCAGAGGATGGGATTGCCTCGAGCTGCAGTCTTGGAGGGCTCATTTCGACAGAACATCTGCAACATGGGCTTGTTAATGAAGCTGCAGTGTGATGGCAGAGCCGTGGATGTGCAGATAGACACCTCCTGCCAGCATGAGTATACACTCCAAGGGATGCTCAGGCATTCACTTCCCTGGCTCAGCCAGCTTGGGCTGCCTTTTGAAAACTCTGTCCTATTCTCTGCAGCCACAGACTCCACCACAGAGGGCATTTTCCTGCTGCAGGCTGGTAGATGCAGACTGAAGGCTAGAGGGGATCTCTGTGTTCAGAATAAAGTTGACTGGACACTGGAAACAGAAACAGAATGTCAGCTTCTGCAGGTATCTCTGGGAAGCTTTTAAAGACAGTTTTGGGGTCAAATGAAGGCCTTGTGGTTTTAGCTAAAATGCCCGTGCTGGAGTGTTGGGAAGGCACTCTAAAGGCACACGTGTCTCCCAGCGTTAGGCAAAGGCAGCGTCTCACACATCCTGTTCCCCGTCTCACACATCCTGTTCCCCGGTGCTCTCTGCAGACTGAGATCAGTTCAGCCTTTGCTCACTGTCGCCTTTGCAGGCCAACACTGCCCTCTAAGGTTAAACAGCAATATCAGCCTGAACTCTGTCAAAAATACATTCCCTGCTCTGCGAGGATTATATCAAAATACAGTTTCCTTGGTTTTTCCAGTTAGCCTCACTGACTGCATTAGAAAGAATGACTATTGCAAAATCAGGAGCTTTTTTTCTAGATGTTCATACGCATTTATATTTTGCTTTCAAATCCCCAAATTGAGTAACTTCCTCAACTACAAAGAGTCAGCATAAAAAGGACAGGAAAGTTGTAGTGAAGACAGAATGAAAACCCCTCGAAGTATTAAAAATAGTAGAATTTTCAGTGTTTTTAAAAATCCTTTGACTGAATGGGAAGAAACCTTTCATTTGGGATGTTGCACAAGATAAGCTGAAAATTTAATTATTAAAAAAACAAACCTTCTACAACCAGATGTAAGAATGTCTGTTAGGATTTTTTTGTACATTAATTTGTTTGAAAACTGGGATTGGTGTGGTCTGGATGAAGCATAGAATGTTTAGTGAGCTTTGCCAATCTGAAGGAACAGGTATTTTGTATTTTTGTAAATGTAAAGTTTTGTAAAGATGCAGAAGTTGTGAATTCTGCAGGACAGTCCTTAAATCTTCCATCAGGTCCTATTCAGGAAAAATCACCATCTTTCTTGTTGAGAGGGAGAAAAATGGCAGCACAGAGATTGTAGGGTTTTGTCTCTGATATTGTATCATATAATACACACTTGTCTTAACGTGTTCGTATATTCCAAAGGAATTTTTGTTTAAATCTTGCTAGGATCTCAATTTCCCAACTCAGTCACGGCTCACAGGATCCATTCAGAAGGACAAGTGCCAGGCAGAGCTGCTCTCTGTCCTGGAAACAGAAGGCAAAACTGCCCGTCTCGAAGTGAGAGCAGAGTGCAAGCCAAAGATGGCTCTGGAAATTCAGTTCAGGCACAACCTCCCCCAGCTGAAGGAAATCCCAAGGGAAAATGAGCTGTCCATCACTGCACGGAAACACTTCAAGTATCTCATTGGAGTTGGAATGAAACTGGGGGCCTGTGAGCTTCAAATGAATGGGGACTTTGACCCTGAAAAGAACCTTCAGTGGAAAATGCTTATAGAAAACAAATGCCAAACAATTCAGGTATGGGAGAAGAATTTTCTCCTTTAATGTTGAAATATACATCTAAATTAGGATCTTTATACCTGCTAAAGTCAAAAGACAATAATCTAAGTATTTCAAAGAGGTATCAAAGAAAAACATTTTCTTTTAATGTTGCATCTTACTTCTGGAGCCAGTTATTCACTGTATTTTCATATGGCATACACCAAATTTCCTGTTAATCAGTACCTGCAGATAATGGACTTGCTTGTGCTAGCTCTGATGTGTTTTCTAAAACATGGTTGAGAATTCTGCAGAATATTTTAGAATAGAATATTTTCTATTCAGAAATAATGATTATTCAGAGTTGTCTTTGGCTTTATCAGCAGTTATAGTTTCTCAGCAGTTTGAGAAACAAACTCTGAAATAGTTTAAAAATACATGAAATAAATAATCTTCAGGTCAGAAAATTCAGTGTATAGAAACTTTGAGAGACATGTTATCACATTATGATCTCTGGATTCAATATTCAAGTCAGGGTAAATCTGAAGATACAAAGATGAGATTCACCTGCCCTTTTCCAAAAACAGAACTGCCATAATAAACTTAGGTACACTGTCTGGTTTCACTGAATTGATGGATGTTTTGGGCCAGTGGGACAATGCCAGGCATAGAATAATAATTAACTTTTCGTTTAGGCAGGAAGAGCTGCCACATTGTCCAGTGTTCTATTTATGCTGACTCATATTTGACTGATTTATCAAAAATAATCAGACATATTCAAAATAAAAAAGACAACCTTCATAAAATGTATTAAAAAGGTCTCAAGATTTCTGAAACATCCTGTGCCTATGCTGCCTGATATACTTGATTTTACAGCTAGGTGATTAAAGTTACTATTTGGAATTAAGTTTCAGGGGTATAATGTATTTGTGGTTAAGTGCAAAAGTGGTGATTTTTTAGAGTTTTTTTTCTTTTACAGGATCTTGGAGCACCAATGAAAATTGATGGCTCAGGCTACCTTTTGATGGATAAGATGAACCTAGATTCACAGACACTGATCACTGTTGATGAAAGTAAATTCCGAGGACTCTTTATACTAAAAGTCACTCATGTGAGTACCCTGCAGGCTGTTGGAGTGTGTGAACAAAGGGCTGAGTAATGTACCTGAACCTATTTTTTTGGAGCAAATAGCCAAGCTTTAGTAATAAATGCCAGAATAAAAATGAAATAATAAAATCTTAGAAAACCTGGCACCTTCAATGTGCAGTAACTGATGTATAGGATAATAGGCTCTGGCACTTCCTGAATCATTTCCTTGTTATGCTCTTCATGCGTAAATTCTTGTTGTCTGTATTGTACTGTTGGATGTTCCTTATCACTGTTCCAGATCACTGTGATTTACCCTGCAAAATAATAGGCAGTGATTAATTGAGACACTGCTGTTGGTTTATTCAGTGAGACAGCAACACAGGGAAGCTGTGAATCTCTTGCTTTTCTGTTGACAATTATAAGTTTGGATTCTTTTCTCGTCAGAGCAGAAGAGCAGAGAACACACACAAGTATCTGTTTCCTCATGGTGTTTCACTTTCCTGCCATAACTGGTAATTTCTGCATGTTTCTGTGCCATAGAGAAACAACATAGCTAGTGGGAGTTTAATTCATATTCAATGTAGGACAGACAGATTTCTGGTTTGAGCTCTGTATTGCAGCAGTCTTTGGGTTCTACATGTGCTTTGCTCTCTGTGCTGTGAAATATTAACAGGAAAGGCAAGAGTTGGATGCAGTGCTAACCCATAACATCCAAGGAGCTGCAGACATTGGCATTCCCATGAGGATGTTACTTGATGTGATATCAGAAAAAAACAGTGACTTCTATAAAGGATTTATTAATTTCTGTGTGAACAACAAGCAAGTAAGTGTCTCCTCCAAATCAGTAATACATGAAATAGAGGTTGAAGTGAGCTAACTGATTTGGTAAATATTGTTTCTGCAGACAATCCAAATGCAGTATTTTGCAGGGGCTGGGTTAGTTCTAAAGGCCTTAATTAAATGAAGGCAGTATCTTTCAGACACTCCTTCTGTGCAATTGTTCCTTGCAACTAATTTAACATCAGCAATGATCCATGACTCCCATTTGTAAATTATATCAAACCTTCCTTATCAAGAATCTTCACTTGGGCAGCATATTCCCTTTTACAGTACAAAGTGTGACTTCTAAAAAAAATTAGACAGTTCTTCACCGCAAAGCTTTCATAATTTTATTCTAATGTGTAATTAGTCCAATAATTACAGTTATTCAGAGAAGTCTCCATATCAGAGATGTGCCACAGTTAACTTTTGTCATATTTACTTGAACTGAGCAGATTACTGAAGAACTGAACTTTGTCCAGAAGTTGGATGTTGTGTCTCTTAACTACAAACTTACTCATAACATAGAGGCATTGAAGACTTTGCAAATACAAGACAGGGTTGAACTGCAGGTAGGTTATCAACCTGGAGCCATGCCACGAGGGGAACAGCAGCTGGGGAAGTGAGATGGCAAAGAGCAGTGGGTGTAGATGGGACTTTACACATTTGCTGTTTTGGTGAAGGGGAGACCAGGTGCTCCCTTTGCTCTTGAGGGGAGTCCAGAAGCTCAGTTTGTTCTCATGGGAGAATAGCTTAGACCAGGACTTGGAGATTGGCTCCCAGTGTGGAGTGAGAGGAGAGCACTGCATTTGTGTGTCTGACACAGCTGCAGTGTCCCCTGCACACACAGGGCAGAGGGGAGCACTGCCAGGGTTTCACTGGGTCCTTTCCAAATGGTATTTTCCTTCCAAACTCTGACTACCTGGCATATTTTTTTATCTGAGAAACACAAGACTTATTAACCATGTAACTGAATAGCATTAAAGCATGGCCATACTTGAGAAATCATGTTAAATGGTTGAATTCTAAAATAAAAGGTACATTTGTAACTGTGTTGTGTTATAAAATGATACAAGATGCATTTTGACATATTTTTGAGATGATACTGTCTCAATCAGAGAAAGAACTCTGACCAGCAGGAGCTTTAACTTTTACAATTCTGTCTTTTCACAATTTACTTTTGTTGCACACAGGCTATCCTGAACCTCAAAGCCACCAGGAGCTTTAGTTTGAAAGTGCTTTATGGTGCTCACCTAACAGTTCTTGAAGGACAAATCCAGGAGTTTGAAACAAGTACCAACATAACAGGGAATTTCCGTCACTCTTTGCCATGGCTGCTACAAGTCAGAGTCCCATCATCTTTACAGGTAGCTTTGGGGTTTTGTTGCCTTGTTTGGTTTTTCATTTGTTTGGGGTTTTTTGTTTGGTTTTGGTTTTAATCATAATTATTGTCCTGTAATAAGGATGTAATTCAAGCTCATGGCTTAAAATGAAAATTTCCGTTTCTTAAGGTACAGGATGGAGGCTGAGTTTTTCTGATCTTTAAAAACTGTGGATGCCTAAAAGCTGAACTACTGAAATAGAAAGTTTCTCCTTGACTGTTTTCTGAATGAGACTCTTCCATTCTGACCAGTGTTAGTAGAGTGGGTACTGTTGGTATTGTAACTCTACAGGAGAGCTTGAGCACATTGCACCAGGGACTGGAGTATTGCTCCTATGCTCTTTATACTGAAAGATGTACTTCTTTGGGTTCTATTTTCAGGGGACTGCTGGAGTACCTACTGTCTGGTAAATATTGTCAGTAGGTGTAGATTAAATATCCTTTATAAGAAGGGAGTTGTGTTTGTGGGATAAAAAGAACCTAATGAGAATTTGATAGATCAGTGAGGCTGACATGGCTTAACATTCATTACGTTGAATGAGCTTCATACTTAAAAGTCAAAGATGATTAATGAAAGGCCAAGAGACATTTTGTGTTAATAGATAGATTTTGATATAAGTACAGACTAGAGAGAACTTTCTTTCACTTCCATTTTTTCCTGTCTTAAAATTAAATAGTATTTAAATATTATTTTGAGAGCTTATATCTATGTGTCATTTTTTAGATAGATGTGGTTTTTCAAGGGAGAAACACTACTCAAGAGAGATCTGTGCACATTGCAGCTGGAGAAACATCAATCACATACATAATAAACTCCTATTCTGCTGGCCACCAAGTGGATCTCTTCTGCCAGAGTGTGCACAGCAGTGAGGTATTCCAGGCATTGGGCTACCCTAAGGCAATCGACTTGATTTTCAGTTTACAGAAATCAGGTGGGTACCTGTCAGTCCTGGCAGGGTTTTTATTCTGTAATAGCTCTTTGAGGATGTTTCAGCTGTTCCTTCAACAGCTACAAACTGACTAACATTTGCAGGTAGTACCTAAATTTACTTACTTTGTTTGTAAGTAAAATTGTTGTTTTGAAACTGCATCTGTGATTAGTTGATGAAGCCAGTCTACCCTCAAAACTTGCCCTGGCATAAATCCAATCTGCAAATCTCTTACACTGTGATCAGGTACCTTAAATGCCCCCGGGGAAATATATTCCTGTTGAAGAAAATTCAACAACTGTGAGAACACCAAAGGGCAGGAATTACTGAGGTTAGCAGGGCACCGAATCAATACTAATGTGAGTGGCACAGTCTCCTTTCCGAAAAAAGCAGCAGGATGAGAGGTCGCTCCCAGGACAGCCACAGTCAGCATGTGACTTCCACCACAAAACCCACCATTTCTGTGGGTTTTGTCTTATCATAAAGAATTTGGGGGGTTTCACATCTCTTATCTCATTTTTATCTTTTAACAGTCTTGTATTTTCCTTTTCAAAAATGAAAAGCTGGGGAAAGTGGGGAAAGGTGGGGAAAGGTCTTCAGAAGTGGGGAAAGGTCTTCAGGTCATGCTCTTTGGGCGTTGTTGAGCTGCTGTAGGTGGAACCAAAGGAGTCACGGGAGGTCAGAACAGCTCAGAGCTCTTCCCTGGAAGAGGCTGTTGCAGGCCAGGGATGCAGTTGGCTGTATGGATTAGTCAGCTCTAGCACAAACACATTCCTGACAGGAACTAACTTGCCACTTCACACTGGATGTTGGTACACAAGCTCTGTTACCACAAGACTTTGTAAGGACAAAGTTCAAGGACATCCAGAAAAACTCTGCCCTCTTCCAGCCACAGGCCAAAGTTCTTGTAATCCTGAGTGATGACTTGTCTTGATAAATGTATTAACCTAAAAGCTGGCTGGATTGATTTTACACAGGCAGTACTGAAATTTCTCAAAAATTAGCTGCTCAAATTAGCACTGTTTTGTCCCTTCTATATAGAAAAAAAAGCCAAGACTGTCTGTGAAATCCAATATGATGAGAAAGATATAACTGTGACTGTGGATGTTGACAAAGACTTCGAAGTCTTTGGTATATTTGTGTTCATGGCAGAGGTGAAGCATTCAATATCACTTCTCCATCACCTGGGACTTCCCTTCTTTCTTAAGGTAATGCACTACAGAATTTTGCTGTGCTTTGATGAAAGCTTGAGTTACGTTTGCATTAATCCAGAGCACTTCCAGTGGCCTCAGTGAAATTATTCCAGGTTATATACAAGTGCAGCTGAGAGCTGACTTGGCCCAGTGCATCTGAACCCTTGTTTAACTTAAGTACAGAGCCTAGTGGTCTGTTTCCAAGGAACCTGGTCAGGTGCCTGAAATCTCCAGTTTCAGGGTTAATCATTTCAGGAAGATACATATTTATTGTGACTTTGCCGCTGATGGGCTCACAAAAGCAGAAAGAACTTTTGGTAGAAAACATCTGTCCTTCATACCTAGAGAACTCCTTGGCTTGGTTAAACCACTCATAGCACAAATACCTAAAATGCTTCAGTGTTGAATAAACAGGAGTAGATTTATATTCCAAACTACTTGATAGGATCAACAAAGGCTGTGCCTGTTTATCCCTCGGGAGAAAGAAGCATTAGTTGAAAAGTCCCCTTCCCTTTTGAAGGGTAGTACACAGAAAAACACGTCCAAGTGATCCACCACCTACTCTCCAAATAACAGGACATGTAGCTAGGATGTAAGTAAAGGTAAACTTTCCTGAGCATAAACATTAGATCAATATTAAACCTGCATATTAAATATCAATGTTTCAAGGGAATATTTACTGCCAACCTTTTATTGAAAGGTATAAGGTATTTTCACTGCTTCTTCCCCATTAATATTTAGTGAAATGTCTTTTGTCCTCTAAATGTTTGAATGAAAAGAAAGAAAAGCAGAGATGGTAATCCTTGAGGTGCCTTATGCATGTATATGGTGTGAGTTTAACCAGTGGACTTCAGAAATTACTGTTCCCACAGACTTTGGCAAATACCAGTGCTGATATTGAAGTGTGGGAAATGGCCCTCATCTTTCCCAGAGAGATTCTTTTAGCATTTTCAGGATAAGGCTGTAGATAATGCAGCAGCTGAGGGAAAAAGAAAATGCTCTGGAGTAAAAGAATTTGTGCAGCCTCATCTGTTTCTTAAAAGAAAAAAGAGAGCACAATTTCTTTCTATAATATGAAAAATAAGAGTGTGGGAGACATAAACAAGAACCACTAGCTTTAGACTTAAACCAGATAAGGGTACATTAAAAATAACACTAATATTTATCAATAATGCAAATGAGTAGTTATGGAAGGACACACCAAAAAAGGAAAACCTCTCCTGAGGCTCTTGGTTTACATCTAGGAAGCATCCGGAGGCCTGTCTGGAAGATAAACTTCAGTCAAGATGATGGTTCTAAGTGACTCAAGAGATTGTGCTCAATTGAGGTGAAACAATGGGTAGAATTTATGGCATGTGATTTGTTTATTTTCCCCCTCCACAGATGACAATTCGAGAAGTCATGACTGAAAATGAAACTGGAGGTGCTCTGAGGCTGACCTATGAACAAAACAAAAACTTCTCCTTTTCCATCAGTAGAAAAAAAGACCAACAAGGGTAAAAGGGTCATTCTGAGCACTATAACAAATGTCATTAGGCCACTGTGATTCCATGGAAAACAGTTACTGTTTTAATCACCAAATCACTGGTGAAATGGATAACAAAATTGGATAAAGTGAGTAGTCACACCAAACACTCTCCAAACCTCAGGGAGTTTCTGAAGGGCTGCAGACAGATTCCTCCCCTCACAGCTTGGGACCTGTCTCTCTGCCTGCCCACACAGAATCCAAGTAGCAGACACTGAAAGAGTCCATAAAAGTCTTGCCTGAACCAGACAAGTACTTAAAAATATAACTTAACTTGACATAAGTTTTTAAATCTTATTAAAAATTTTTGGTACAGTTGCAGCTTGTAAAATTATGGCAACTTGGTTTTCTAAGTTGGTATCAGTATGGCTGTATCTGCACAAACTGTAGGCTTTTAAGGGTGTTTAGAGGTGTTATATTTTCAGCCTTGGGGTATTTCAGATGTTTCTTAAGCTTCTAGCAAAAGACCTTTGCAGTGAAAAGTCTTGTAAGTTCTGTTAAAATCTCTAATCATTGTAAATCCCAAGTTTGTAAACCATGACAATGCTTGGGAAGTCAGATTCAAAAATACCTCTCATTTTTAAAAAGCTAATGCATTTGCTATGGCGAAGTGATTTCTGGTCCAGTGGGCTACATTCTGTCCCTGGGATGCATACACAGATTTTTTTATTGAGCTCAGAGGTGGCCATTTTGTGTGAATACATCAAAAATGGGCAGCTGGGTAAGTGTTCAGTGGCAGGTACTGCCCTTTTAACCCTAAAAGCTGCAGCAGACGTGGAGCTAACTCAGATGAACTTGAGCTGCCAGCAAGAATGCACTTCCTGAAATATTGTTGAACAAGAGTACATTTCTTTCCTTTAGTGAAGAGTTGAATATAAAAGCACTCCAGACTCATCCCTTCTTTCTACAGTACTTCCCCTGTGCAGCAGAACTGTCTTCTAAGGTAACTATCTGCAAGTAATCCATTGCATACATCACTGCAAAGTAGACTTGTCTAATATGTTAGGAGTCAAGCTGCTTTATTTCTAGTACTAGTATCTCTAACATTTTTGTTATTGTTGAGAATGTTCCTGTTTTTAAAGACATTAACAAGGCAAATAATTTCTTTTACTTTCCTTTTTTTTTTTTTTTTAATTTAATTGGAACTTGAAAAGGTAAATTATGATATGAGTGAAGCAAAAGGCAAACTCTACCTCAGGATGGAAAAAAAGGATTTCAATGTTTCAGCAAAGCTAACTTTGACTGGAAGCAGCTACACTAATGCCATTGAAGTGGCCCAGACCATGGCCCAGGTTGGTACCATGCACTGATGGCAAGGACAGGCTGTGACAGGAGGGCACTTGGGGGGTGATGGTCAAATGCAGCTCCTGCTATGTGAGGTGTTTTGCCCTTGATTTCTCCAGTAGCACGAGCAAACATTTGACTGGACATTAGTTTGAGTTTATATTTGTTTGCTCCTATAGATGGAGCACTCATATAGCATTTATAGGGCATAAGAAAAATAATGTGTTACAAACTGAACCAGTTTTTATAATGAAGGTACCACACATTTCTTTCTCTAAAGAAGAAAAGATGTCACAAATACCTATTGTTGTTTGTGCTATCTGCTGGGTTTATTCTGTAATAGTGGGACTCTTGATGTTGTAAAGATTATTCTGTGATATAAAAGAAAATCAAACTATAATAATCAAAGACTGTTGTAAAGGGAATACTCAGTTGTTTATGTATGTTCCATTATTTGCAAAGATGACTTTCTGTAGAAATGAAGACAAGTAGAAATTAATACTTGCTTGTACAAGAGCAATGGGCTTAAAGTACCATTGTACTAGACCTTTAAAAACACATTCCTGCAGACCTCACAGGGCTTTGGGGTACCAAAATTACACTTAGATTTTACCTTGTCAGAGAACTTGGGGTTTAATGTTTGCCCTCTTTTATTTTTAGTTAAAAATTCTTCCAAGGCAACTTTTGTTTATGACAATTTACCAAAAAGGCAACAGAACTCATCTGCTGAGGCACATTGCCTTGTGGGATGGCAAAGAGATAAAGCTAACAGGCACTTACACTGGACTCTTCCCAAAGCTGCCTGGGGGCCATGGCATTCAGGGTAGGTTTCTCAAGTCTTTTACAAGTGTTCAAAGCAGACTATAAAATGAACTACATAAATCTGATTTCAAAATGCATCTTCAAAATGCATGTCCAAAGGCTTTCAATCCTGGTTTCAATTTAGGGCTTTAAATTCATTATAGGTCTGTTAGAAACATCCACTTCAGAACACTCTTTCTGCTTTGTGGGGGTGCAGAAGGTAGCACTGGTCACCTTGAGGTGTTAAACCCTTATGTTGAGGCTTTATGATCTGAAAATATGGAAGATAACTGCACTTACCTGTTTGAGTGTTGTAAGCTGTTCCTCTTCCAGTGTAAGGCCATCCCAGTTTCACACTGGGTGTAGCTGTCAATCTCTTGGTTATTGCAGGTAACTCCTGTTCTGCTGGTAAATAGAGAGAGGGTTCCTGTTTTCAGTTCCATGTCCTCACGTTGAGCAGACATCAGCACACTGAAGTCCTTATGGCTGCTGGGTTGGGGTGTTTGTATGAGCAGAGACCGTGTTTCCCTGGGAACCAAGGGATGTCCCTGCTGCCTGTGGGAAAATGTCCTGGGAATGGTCATGATTCCTGGTGGGAAATCTTGTTTGTTTTCCTTGTAGTGGAACTTCTCCATCCTCTGTCCATCCCTTTTCCACGGCATGCCTGGGTCAACTTATATGTGAAACATTCAGCACGCAGCCACCGGGATGATCTCACTGTCGTTTGGAACGAGGACAAGGTACAGGGGCCCAGAGCAAATAAATGTCAGGAGAATGACAGGAATAGCAAGAGGGTTGGGGTTTTTTTTAATTAAAAAAGGCACTAAGCAAGCCAGGGAACTTGACTATAAGGCAAACTATCCCCCTTCTTGGATGTGTAAAAGGTTCTGACTGTGAAAGATAAGCAGCTGATATTGTTGTAGGAAGTGTTTTCAGACCATGGTATTTTTTTGTTTGCAGTAACCCCACACCTTGCTGCCTAACCAAAGGTAATGAAATGCATAAGCTTTAAAGCACTGGGTAAAGGCCTCTGAGAGTAGGTGAGAACAACAGCACAAATGTCATGCTTTAAAGCAGCTTATGGAGAAAGAAATAAAATCTAAGACGAGTGAGTGAGTGTGAGCATTAGTTGAGATTGAAAAGGATGAAGAATTCATTGCATGGGTATAACACTGGATTTACCCACACAGAAGTGGACACACACCTTGCTAAGCATTTTCAGCTTTACTGATTCAGTCAAAGCTCTTTTGTATTTCATTCTTTCACTCTCCTCCTTCTTAGCAAGACTGACAAATGTGGAACAGTTGAAACCAGTCTCTGTTTTCATAAAGTAAGTCAGCACTATTTTTTAAAAAATATAAAGAGTGGAAAAGACAGAACTAGGAGAACATAGGGTAGGTGGTTTTCTAGATGTGGCTAAGTGGGGATGCTTTCCTGACTTGCTGCTAACTGTGCTTTACATGTACATCTGAAATGCAGCACCTTGGCTAAGTATTACATTATTTTCTGAATGGAAAGACAGAAGACAATGTATAAAATATGCTACCAAGCATAAACATAAATCTGTGCATGCAAAGAGCACAGATTGTTTTGATTTCTTTAAAAAGTGTTAGAATTCCAAAATTTACTTTAGCGGTTGTGTAGAATATATTTTTTATTACTGCTTAAATCACTACAACTATTTAAATGTCACCACTACCTAAACTACCACAAAAATACTTTGCTCTCAACAACATAACAGAATTTAGCTCCTGATTAAGCAAATGCTTTTTCTTCTGCTTTAACTTTGCAAGCTGTGTCTAATGACTCTGTGGCAGTGCAGCCTGCAGTGCCTAAAGATGAGATCAAACTTAGCCTCAACAAACTTGAACATTTTTCATGATTTTAGTAAAATACAGAGAGTAGTTCTGCTTTGAGCTGTGCTATGCAGGGAATTCAAGCAGCAAAAATTGTCATAATTTGACCATTAATTTACCTCACTACTTCAGAAAGGACTTTATTGTGTACAAAATTCATCTGAGGACAAGGTACAGGGAAATCTTACTGGGTGCGTGTTTGAGGTCAGTATGTGAGAGGTGTTTTATTTCACAAGTTCCTTTTCCATTTGTTGATATGGACCAGATATCAGTGTCATCTTCTCTGAAGTTTGGAAGACACCGGACAAGCTACAGAGCCACTGTTTCCCACCCATTTAATTACACTCTGAAGCAACTGGAGGTGCATTCCCTGTCAGAAAGAAGGGGCAGAAAGTACAACCAGCAGGTGAGATCATGAGACTGGGCTGCAAAACACAGCTGTGATGCTGCATTTACTGTGAGTGTAAATCATCCCAGAGAACTGCAGAACCAGATACCCTGAAAAATGTAAAGAGCACTGAGTGCCGTTATCCCCTTGTGTCCAAACCACCAGAACTGTTTCCTAGCCAACAGCATTGCACTTTTAGCATTGACCCAGTTTGGATGGGAGGAACCCAGAAGTGCCCAGGAACCAGCCAAGCAATGAAAATGAGGCAAATTTTGTCCATAAAGCAATGAACAAACTCCTAGTCTGCACACACAAGAAAAACAAACAAACGAACAAAAAAACCCATAATAAACTCAAGCCAGAAACCCTTTGATACCCCCATGAAGAAAATTTTTGGATTGTATAGGAAATTGCAACACAAATGTGAAAATGTGCAAGGCTAGAAAGGCTTTAAACTACAGTTGTGAAGTGCACTTGCAAAGCACATTTAGGGAAAAAGAGGAGGAGGAACTCCACAAATCATCCTTGAAGATCAAATACTACAGTATAATTTCTGTCTGGCAGTGCACTGTGTGGGTCAGGACACTGCAGCTGCTGAGGCTGAAGACTCTCAGCAATGAGCTGTGCCAGCTGTGCAGTGTTTGTTCATCTGAAGCCCTTTGGTGCTCAGGAGGGTTTGCACAATACTCAGTTTGGTTCCAGAATTGTATTCAGAGGCATAAATTCTCTTGTAGGGTCACTATTGCAGTGGTGCCATTAATTGCTTTGCATGACAGACCCCAGGCAGCTTCCAGAAAGGGGAACAAAAGCCTTCCATGGCCTTGGTTGGAGAAGTGCAGCTTCCCTGTGTTTGTCTCAGGCCCAGAGCTTCCAGACCACAGAGTTCCACAGAGTTTGAACATGGATCTGTGGCAGCTTTCACTGTGGTCTGTTTTCCTCCACTGGATGGGGATTATTCTGCTGGTTCTAGTCTTGCTGCTGGACAAATCCTTCTCTTCTTTCAGCTGCAGGTCTCAGGGAATGCTGGGCAGCCTGCTCACCTCCAGCTGGGCCTGGAGGATAAATCCAAGATGGACATCACTGCCTGGGATGGCTGTGTGACACTCTCTGCAGGCCAGGTATGAGTCTTACATCCCTTGGAAGGGATGAGTGTAACCAAATTTCTGTGTTTGATCCTCACAGAATGATTTTTTTTCTGTGCTTGTTATCATATGAAAGCCTTGAAGTCAACCTTTTTTCTATCTCAGAGGAAGAAAAATAAACCCTGTGAAAAATTCTGTTTCTTGTTGCCAGACATGGTTGTACTTAGGCTGCAGCTTTCCCTCTGACAGACTGTCAGCCCCTGAGGTTTCTTGGGAGAGACTGAAGCAGTGTTTCATGGGTCTAGGCCATCCAGGGGTTCTCACAGGAAACCTACTGCCCGAGGATATACTGAACACTTTTTTAAAAAATTATTTATACGTGTCAATTTTTCCACTTTTCCAGCTTCAGAGAATATTAAGCATGGGACACCTGCATGCATGTGGATCTCTAGAGCAAAGACCAACATTGTTTAATGAATACCTAGATCTGAATTGGGATGACAAAAAATTCAAACACAATTTCACGTACGAGGTAAGAGTAGGCAGTTGTATCTGTTGACTCACCATTTTTATGGAAGCTGTTCTCAGTAGATGAGAAATTATTTTGGATTTAGATGTAATATTGAGTGGATTTTAAGAAAGCTTCTATAGAGCACCATTTTTTGTGAAATATCACTATTTCACTTCACCTTTTACATTTTCTCAAGGAGAGAAAGTTAAATAGAGCATAGTTAAGAAAGAAAGGGCTCTTACAAACTAGAGGCCTCACCTGTGCCCTAAATTTGCAAAACTTGTAGGATGAGGACAAGTAACAAGGCTGATAAGCCAAAACATCATCAAGTGGAAATGTTTTGGAAATGTTACATTAAAATCCTGAAGCTACTGGAATAACAAAAACCAGCCTTGGGACGGGATGAGTGGGCTCCAAGGAGTGTCTAAGATCCTGCTGTCATCTTTTGTTTTCTTGGTTCATTGCAGAGAAATCAGCTCCTGTATCCTGATAAGTTTCAGTTAGAAGCTGTTCTGGAAAATATTTTCCTGACCCCATGTACCAAACAGAAGATTCTGGGTAAAATAGAAACAAACTACTGCTCTTCCCTGGATTACTTTACAAGCTTTGAGTTCTGTGACCTTCCAAATGTAAGTCTGACATAAACACATTGGACCTACTTCAATTTAAATGTAATTGTTTGGAGACTTTTCTTCGGCTGCAGCTCTTCAGAAGACTTAGTCTACGTCTGTAACTTAAATAAATAAACAGTGTTGTTTGATGGACTGAGGCAGAAAGGTTCTGTTTGCCACTACAGTGCATTCTATAGGTCCTTTCATGGCTGTAAAAATTCTCACTTCCTCTGTTTTCTTCCTTTCCTATTCCTCTTTCAGAGGTATCTAATTTCATCTATCTGGAGAATACCAAAACAATGATAAAAAAGGAAAGTAGAGAGGAGTAAAAGTGCTTTCCTTCCCCTGTGGGTAAAAGCTGGCTGGTTTTTATGATTGCTCTGCTGGTAGTGATGGATTTTTGAACTACAGTGTAACCTTATTTTTCTATTACACACAAAAACTGAAGGCCCCCCCCATGGTCTTCCTTAGGTGCAGCTGGTCCTCAAGAGTTCTGGTAGACACTCACAAACACAGAACTTGGAACCTGCAATAAATGTCTCACTCCAGTTCCCAGTGGCTGAAACACATCTTGGTTTCCTTATTTACTGTCAGAGCAGATCACACTCTGTCAGCAACAGGAAAAGTTTTTCCCAGACCAAGGTGTGATGGAACCTGTTTATAATGCAAAGGATGTACATGCATGTCGCTCCAAAAGCAGGTGCCTCTGTATTTTTGGATCATTCTCTTCACAGGCATCATGGTTTAAGCCCAGCTGGAAATTAAGCACCACAGCCACTCACTCAACCCTCTCTGTCCCTGTGGAGTGGGGAGGACAGTCAAAAGTAAAACTTGTACGTTGAGATAAGAACAGTTTAATAATTGAAAACAAAGTAAAATACAATAATGATCGTTAATACTACTACTACTAGTAATGAAAAGGAAAAAACTAAACAAAATGATGCACGATACAATTGCTCATCACCCACTGCCCAATGCCAGACCTCCCTTCCCAATCCCAGATTTGCCCCTTCTGGGTACCTGCCCACAGTTTATGTATGATATGATATTGATGATATGATGTTCTGTGGTGTGGAATATCCCTTTGGCCAGGTTGGGGCACCTGGCCCAGGTGGGCTTTTGTGCACCTCCTCACCAGCAGAGCAAGAGACACTCACAAAAAAAAGTCCTTGACTTAGGATAAACAACTGAGCAAACCCAAAACATCAGTGTGTAACCAACCCCATTCCCATTCCAAATCCCAAACTGTACCAGCTATTGAGAAGAAATTAACTCTGTCCCAGTCAAAACCAGGACAATATTCACCTCACCTCCCATGTATCCTCAACTTTATCAAAACATCTGGCTAGAGTAGCTGAGAAGCGTAGGAGCAAAAAACACGGTACATTTTAACAAAATACAGTTCTCTGCAGCTGTTCCTCTGGTCCTAAGGTGTAATCACTGAACATGCTTTGTTAGAGCACAGAAAATGAAGATGTAATGAAGACAGTGCTGTGAGGAGCAGAAGGATGTGCTGGTTTCTGCAAGTTTTGTTTGTGATGTAATTTCATGAGAATGTTGCTACTGTGCAACTTCTTTTTTGTGCATACTTAGGTAATTGTTTTATCTGGAAAGCACCTGCTCAACAAAGATGACATCATTTTGCAGTCAGAGGGCAGATTCCACTTTGCTGGTCACAGGAGAGATGAGGGTTTGATTGGAATATCCATAAAGAATCAGAGCACTGCTGATGTGAAGAACTATTCTCTGGACATTGAAGTGAGTTTCTATTTTCTTTTACTGGCACTGAGGTTTGGTTTTCAAAGGCCTGCTGCCATCTGTCTCCCAAACGGATCAGGTGCAGGCAGTGGCTATAGAACAGCAGGAAACACAAAATCCTGGTTTCTTTAGTGCTGTGTCTAAAGGAGCAGTTAGGCAGCGTCCATGCGGTGTGACCGACAGACAAAGGGAGGCACCAGCATTGCTTCTCTGTAGAGCTGTCACAAATAGAGCAAGCATGCGGAGGGTTCAGTTCTAGTGGAGTGGATCAGTTTTAAGAGTCTGTGTGCTGTTATAACTCCCCTTCAGCATGACTGCTCTGTTGTGTGAGGTATGGAGTTTTCACCTCGTCAGAAGAAAGAGGGAAACAAAATACAGTGCTTGCACAAGGCATAATTTGCCAGAAAAAAGGACTGGCAAACAAACAAACAAACCAACCAAAAAACAAACAAAAAACCAAAACAAACCAAAAAAACCTAAATGAGGCACAGAACAGCTCATATGATGCTCATTCTGAGATAAAACTCTTCCTTTTTGTCTCCCCTCCCCCCTATTTTGCATTTGCTTTTAATTTCCTGAGAAATTAATATGGTGGAGAGGCAGATGGAGACAACATAGTGAGGCAAAAAACTAACGGGGCAGCACCATCCAAACTCTTCATTAGCAGGAATGTGGGTAGTCAGGCACTAACTGAGACAACAGATCACCCCTTAACAAAATTATGATGATGATTTAACCCGTAACAAATACTACATTATTTTTCCATTCCTCTTTCTTTAGAGAGGAGGGAGATGAAATGACTATCAGCTGCTCTGCATGAGCTTGCTTCATTCTGTGTTTTGGAATAAATGGCCCAAATGAGCAGCCTCACAGAGAACTGACTGGGACATTATTTCTTTCACTGCTTCCATTAAAATTTTGTCCACAAGCCTTGTGCTATCCAATCATTCAGCTCCTGGCCAGTCACTCTGATGCTTGTACCTCTTTTAGTGTAACTCCTGCATAGTGCATTGGGAAAAATTTCCCTCACCACTTACCCTTTTGTGGGAAGCACTGATACTTGAGCAGCATCTCTGAACGGTCATTAATTCTGTGTGGTGGCTTTGAATAAATGTTTTTTTCCTTTATGGCTGCAGTTAAGAGCCTTTGAAGATATTTGGCTAGGCCTGACAGGAACTGCTGCTTCCTCATCTGCCCAGAGCCAAATCCTGGTGGAGGGGATTATTGATCAGAAAGAGAAAGTAAAAGTAGCTGCTTCAAAAGGAAAGGAGTGTTTTCAGTACTACATGGGGTATCTGCAAGGTACGTACCATGCCCTCAGCCACAGGACTTGGTTTTAGGTCATCCTGCCAAGAGCAGGGAGCTGGACTTGATGGTCCTTATGTGTCCTTCCCAACGGGAGCTGTTCTGTGACTCCCAGGGTCATTGCTATGAAGAGACGGGAAGAGAGGCCGTGTCTCCAGTACTGAGCTAGCTCAGTTCATTCAAGCTATGGTCTTTCAGATAAAGGAAAGGTGAAACTTAAAATTTGTTACAAAGGTCGTTTTGGGAGACATTTCTGTATGATTACAACAGATGGTAACAAAAGATTCCTCTTGATTTAACCATCCTAAAGTTTTCTGCCTTCTTTAAAATAATCATTGCATTCCAAATAATCATTGCATTCAATAAGGAAATGAGAGAGGCACCTCCGGAGACTGACCATCCCACATGCTGGAACAGCTGTGTGAACTGGGATGTGTGCAGTCACTGGCTGCAGGGGATTGTCTCACAGCAGTCAGCTCTGAGGGAAAAAAGAGAGGGAAAAAAGGCTGTTGGTTCAAGTTATGCCTAAATTGTAGATGAGTGAAGCGAGGTGAAATGAGCTGCAAGAGGTGGGGCTCATCCACATTTCAGCTACATTAGAGTTGGGTGCAAACCAAATAGATTTGGTGGTATCCCAGTTATCTTAAACTCATGTTGCTGACAATCCCAGTCCTTATTTCACTTATGGATTTGCCATTCCACACTTCTGCAGCAGAATTTCTCTCAGGTTCATATCCTCACCTGTAACTGCTATGATGTTTTTGAATTAGGACCATCAGTTTGTGAATCACTGGAGTCAGAAGTTTGTAGAAATGACTCAGCTCAGCTCTCTCAACCCAGATTCTACGTGCACTTCGCCAACCGTTTGTTTATCCTCATCAGTGCTTCTGTAGAAACGACTTGTGTGTGTGGTGGGTGGAACTGACAGGCTTTCATTTAAGGGCTGAGCAGTTTTGAAACATCTGCAACAATGCCCAGTGAGGACTAAAGTAGAAAAAAAGGCCTGTAAATAAGCGTGACCAAGAGATTTAGATTTACGTTAATCCAGTGCTTCCTTTGCAGCAGGAAATCTGTAATTCATTGACAAGGCACACTGAAGAGAGAGAATTAAACCCTGACACTGATCTAATTGTCTCCTGTTTATCTCTCCTGGGTCTTTTTTCCTCCACACCTAACAGTCAGACTCTGATCACCTAAGCAATTAAAAGCTGGCTTTGAAACAATGTCTGTCAATGTTGTTGCTGTAAATGAAGCACTCTCTTTTCATTCCTTAAGGGGATTTGGAAGAAGGAATGGAAGTCAGTGCTTGTTCTGATGGGCAACGGATGGCTGCCATTAACACCTATCTCAGCATCAATGGTAAAAGGCAGGAAAACGTGGGACAAGTGACTCTAGCAGCCGCTAATGGAAGCTTGAGTTTTCTGGCACATGGATGTGGGGATCCTTTTCTTAAGGCTGAGGTGAGACCCTTGAGTGGCTGTTACCTGCAGCGGGATTTCCCCAGAATATTATTTGATTTTGTTATTTTGATGGAGCACCTTCCATGTAAGCTTCAGGTGTGAGTTTCGGTGAGTAACACCAGGCAAAATGATGCAATGTTTTAATTATTTTCACGTTGATGTGAGAAGTTACCACAGTGAGAATTAAGAAGTTCAGCCGTGCCTAGAGATAGAAAATACAGGACCCTCTTCTAAAGTGTGGATCCTCTGAGAAGGGTAAGTAAATAAAATGAGAGCAGCAGTAACTGCTCAGCATGTTGGTTACAAAGCGAATTATTAGAATCCTGAACGTGCTTTCACTTTTAGCAGGGATTCACATACTCTCTACTTGGGGAAGGTTTTTTGCTTTTAATCATTTGACTTTTCCCTTGTCTATCCATTGAATAATGCAGAACTAGTTTCCCCTAAGAAACGTGAGGCCACTGTGGCTGTTTGCCGGCATTTAAACTAGTACAAACTTTGAATGACTTGGATCCAGCACAAGCAATTTTAAGTAATAAATTCAAGGGTTTCACAATCTTCTCACAGAACAAGCTTAATGAAATTGGGAGCCTTTTGAAAGCCACACTGACAGAGAAAACAAAGAAGTTTGATGGATACCTGTGGAGATTCAGGAGATCAGTAAGTATCTGTACATGATCTGTGAAAACACCATGGAGTGTTCATGCAGTGTTAATTAAACATCATTATATTGCCTGCAGCTGTTTTGTTTTGCTCAAACATTTCAATAATTACTCCTGTGCTGACCTGTAACTCATACAAAGACAAAAAGTATATTTAATGGTGGAGATCCTGTATCTGTGCACCAACACTGCCGAGTCAGAATTGAGAATTGCCTTGCAGTGAAGTCAAAGCTTTGCTCGAGATCACTGTGTGTTTTGAAATTGCTTCTTTTTTGGAACCACTGTAGGTGCAGCATGCTGGTTTCCTGTCTGAAGCAGCTGGCTGGGCTTCAATGGCCTTGCAAAGGGCAGCAGGATTCCTGCACAGTGGGGGTACAGCTGTCACCCAGGTGTGGAAGCGAAGTGGAATCGGGCACATTCTGAGAAGCAAAATCCCACTTTATCTGGGGAAAATTCAAGATGTTGTGCGGCAAATGCAGAATGAATTACAAAGTAAGCAAAACGGTGCAAAGCAAGAATAGGGACAATGTCAGTGCAGGGCAAACCAACTTCGCTGTAAACTCTGAAACATACTGAACAGCACAAAGGTTTCTATTTTGATCTAGCAAGAAGTGCTGACCTTGGCTCTTAGTGCACAGAGTGGGAGCCTTGACGCAATAAGCTCTAAGAAGGCTCTGTGAGCACCTTTCTAATGAAATCAGTGGTGAGGCTTTTTCTTGGCCTCAGGAGGCTGGGTTCAATCAGATGAGAAGGGAGTCTTTAATTCCTAAGTTGAAGTATTTCTGCTAACAGTTCCCTGGCAAGCCCTGCCTCCCAAAGGGCTGTTCATATCCACCCTTGAGTTTTTAATGCTTATTCTAATTGGATTTCATTTGATCTGTTTTTTTCCAAGCCTATCCAGTAGCCATTAATTCACTGTTCAGCTGGACTGTGGCCCTTACTGAAACCTTTGAGAAATGTGGTCAGCTGGAAATTAGCTGCAAGAACCTTCAGTTCCCACAGGGGTAAAAACTCACTTTGGGCCACTTAGCTCTAGGCTCTTCCTACTCAAAGCTGAATTTGGTTGAGATACCGTGCTTGAAATCAGTTGTGACCAAACTGTCCTGCTGCTCAGCAGGAGCAGTCTGTGCAGTACAGCTCTGATGGGGACACACTGTAGAGCATCCCTTACATTCCTTTGGGACAGCAGCAACGTATTTATAAGGGGGTCAGGGTCAGAGCTAAATGGCTTTTTTGGTTCACAGCTGTGCAGTGTGCCTCACTGCCTCTTCCACTTTTCTGTGCTCCTCCTTCACTTATGCTGAAATCTGGGTGGAAACAAAGAAGCAAACAGCCATTTTGTACCAAACCAGCTGAGGTTTTTCTCATTAATGTGTTTGCTTCAGAGCCATTAGCAACTCTGAAGGATGCCTACTATGATGTAACCTTGAAGCCACTGGATGAAGTCTGGAAGGAGAAGACAGAAGAGCACATGAAGAAAATCCAGGCTTTCTTACCCAAGATTGTAAAAGATGTGTGGCTAATGGAACCAATCCAGATGGCATTAAAGGTTGTGAAAGCAGGCTTGGATATGGTTGGTATAACTCAGTTCTCCATTTCTAATGGTTTGAAAGACAAGGCCTACAAATTTAAGTCTCAGCTTTGAACTATGGATAACTATTTAACAAAAATAGTTAACTGTTTTTATTTATGGAAATAGTGCTGTTATCTTTCCATGTAATAAGCTTGTGCACAGCCAATTTACTGTTGTTGCAGTATCTGTTCTGCTTTGAAAGAGCACTTTTTCAGCTAGAGGAGAGGCTGTTTTAGTAGTTCTGGTTGAAATCACAGCAGCAGTAATCTGTCATTCATGTAGCTTTTACTTTTCTTGCATAGAGAAGAGAAATTGTGATTCCAATAAACAGTGTACAGATAAATCTGGGCTCTTCTAGTTGAAATAAAAAGCATAAAAGATGTATCATGAGGCTAACTTATATTACTAAACTTATATTATTAAAGATAATACCAGTCCTTTCCAAGCTACTGAAGCACATTAATTTAGTGAAGCATTGCTACACTTTAAGTCAGGTTATTTAGGAAGAATATGTTTCTGCCCATTATTTGTTGGTGTTGTGACTAGAGTCTGTCCTCTGGATATTAACCTCTTCATGACAAGATGCTGTAAGGCAGGAGACAAATGCAAAGGACATTAAAGTGGTATTTCACATTTCTGGATTTAAAACTCATTTGCAAGTACTGAGCTGCCCGGAAGCCATAGTGAAATTGCTTTTATAATCTGTGACTCTCCAACAGGCTACACAGCAGGTGCTCAGGTGGGCAGAGGCCACGTTTTCCAGAGCTGTGAGCAAGATCCGGAAGCCCCTGCTGAACCTGTACAGTTTTTCACCCAGGTAACTGCTGCTTTTACAGAATCCCTGCTCTGGGCAGTGTTCTAAAAGGGTAAATGCATAGTTACTCTTCTTGTCAGTGTGCAGCTGAGGGTTCTGGACAGCCACCCAACCACTCTTTGCTTTGGTCACATCACATCTTAATGTTTATTTCTGTTGGCTGTCAGGCCCACTGTGTTTGAAAGGAGCTACTGGGCAGCAAACAGGGTATAAGCAACTGATAACTGGCCTGAGATGGCCTGGGGCGCTGCAGTTCTTGGCCAGAGGAGGGTTGTGTTTTGCTGTTCTAACCAGACTACAGTTCTTATGAATATTTCACTTCAACATTTCTGATAATAAACCAGCAGCATTTCATCAGTTCAGCAGATAAGGGGTGTTCTGTTTGTATTCTACAGGAACTGTTCCGTGGCAGTGAAGCTGCCAGTACTGCCTAAAGCAGACCTGTCCCTGCAGCTGGCAAATGTTACCACTTACCTCATTGGAGAAAAACTAATGAGGCCTCTGCAAGACCTCTACAGTCTCAACATACTTGCAGAGTACTATAGATTCAAACGGAGGATGATGGAGAGCCCCTTTGAATGTAAGGCTTTCAAAGTGCTGCTTTGTTTTGTACCTGGGTCTATTTCCACTTAGCTCTTTGTTTTAAAAATCGTATTTGGAATAGGAATTTACATAGAGATGGTCACTAATTAATAATTTTCCTATCAACTTATATATAATCTTTCCTGTAAGGCAGTGATGGTATGTATAAGACCAACACTGTGGGCAAAGCTGACATGCAGCAACACTGCTCTACTTAATATTCATGCAAATTTTGCAACTCTTTGCACTTCCTACTCTTGAGACTAGAAACAGCAGGTGGTATTTATCTGCCTTATCCATATGCTCCTGTGAATTGGTACTATGGTTCAGTGCCAGTCACACCTGCTGGCTCTGTGTCCTGGCACAAAGGCCTGGAGACTGGTGCCCCAACCTCTGCTGCCTCTGGGATGAGCAAGCTCAGCCTTTCCAAAATCTCAGTGACAGTACTGCCTGTAAAAGTATTGCTAAATGCTAAAGGAATGCACCAACAGTCCCAACTGCCCCTTAGAGAGAACTTGCTGGCTTTTCCAGAAAACCCTTTTTAATGGTTTCCTCCCAGTACAGGGAGACACAACAGAGGGCTGTGAAAGTAGGTCCCAGTGACCCAATAATCTGAGTCATGTAGCAGCAGGGTTTCCTGGACTGCAGCTGTTGACCCTTCTGGTTTGGAAGGGTCATTTTTGGACACAGTCTTGGAGAGTTAATATTCTTGTGTTTTCTGCATAAGAATGCGGAATGTGTGTGTGTGTGTTTATAAATATGACTATCAAGTAGTGCAATGACAAACCAAGATGAGCTTTGAATCACAGTTCAAGTTTATCAAAGTTTTATGGCACTCAGGTAAATCTATAACAAAAAATAAATCATTATATTGTTTTGTTTCTGAGAAAAGTTTTGTTGCAGAGCAACTACTGTGTAGCTAATTAAAATGTAAGTGTAGTAATGTCAGTGTAATAATAAGCTGAGAAATTATTTTAAGAGTATGCCAGCAAGAAGCTGTGTGTGTTGCAGTACGCCCAACATTTACTGCTTTGTGGAAAACTCACTGATGTTTCTTCTGAAATCTCATTCTCCAGATCATGCTATGTTAGTGGGGACCAAGCATCTTGTGACTTTTGATGGAAAAATGTATGATTTGGCATCAAAGTGCAGTGTACTTCTTGCCAAGGATTTTGTTCACAGCACTTTCACTATAATACTAAATGAGGAAACTAGGAACTCAAGATCACTGTATGTGGAGATGAACCAGACTGTGATCACTATCTACCCACGACTAAAGGTAGGAAGATCAAGTCAAACATTTTTTATTTTCAGCAAAAATTTTCTTCAACTGAGAAAGAAGTTTTTAAAATACATAGATGAGAAGCACTCTCAGGAAATGCTTTGAAGTAACCGCTTCTTAAAAAGAAAATACCTCTCCAAAACAAAACCAGTTTAACTAACTCAAGGGCTGCCTCTTTGCTTTCTGTATATGACAGAAACTTTTCAACTTTCTTCTCACATGGTCTAAGAGAATGGCAATGAGGGAGGCTTTGTGCTTTCTGCTCTTTCAGAAGTTTAACACAACCCTGTCCAAATTCCCTTAATTTTGGGCTAAGTTGGCCTCATCACACCTGCAAATTCACTGTCCTTGCCCATGACTGAACTTTGACTATGACAGATTTGAAACTGCATTTTCATTTTAAAACAGATATCCAAGATGTATAACTTCTCCTTTACGGAAGAGAACTGCCAAGTCCTGGATCAATCCCTTGAAAACAGTACTATGAATTCAAGGCGAGGAACCAACAAAATAGAAATATCTGATCAGAAAGGAGTTTCTGTCTCTTGTGACTTTCAGTATGATCTCTGCACTGTCACTCTGGCTGGGTGGCACCACGGTGAGTATCAATCATACAGCTGTTGTCAGCTGTTAGTCATTTTTGCTATCGCTCTGAGTTATTTGTATTATGGGTAGTACCAGCATCTGTGCTTTCACTTCTTTTTCCCCTCTTCATTTATAGACACCCTGGAAATGGCTCTAGGCATTCCCAGTAATTGCCAAATAGAGCACAGAATGCACCATTCTAGGGAGAAGAGCAAGTTATGGGTTACTGCTGATTCAGTGCAATAAAGCAGACAGAAATCAGAGGTACTGCAGACAGCCCAGCCCCAAACCCTGGCTGAGAATCTGCTCTAGAGCAGGCTTACCTTGTCAGACCTGCAAGACAAGTACAGAGAGAGAGGCCCAAAGCCTCACAGGGGCTTTGGTACACTTGGAATGCATTCATGTACCATCCATGTACATCATGTACCCCACACTATTCTAGAAGTCACCCCCCAGAGATTAGCAGAGAATGGATCTGATGCTTTGATGTGCTCAGAAGTCCATGACCAGCTGAGACATGGATGGCAATGCAGGCTGGGCAGCTTCCCCTCTTCCACAACAGAGCTGAGCCCAGAAACAGCTGCTGTAATTTTCCTGCACTGACTCCTGACAACTCCTATTTTACTCCATTTCAATTTCCTCCCAGGTATTTCAGCTGGGCTTTTTGGTACCAATGATAATGAAGCTGGAAATGAATGGATGGTGCCTAATGGTTCCTTCACTGACAACGTGAAAGAGTTCACACAGAGCTGGCAGGTAAGGAGCTGAGGGGCTCCTGAGCACAGGGCACTGTCTGACACTCTGGGTTGGCTTAGATGAACTAAAGCTCGACAGTGAAAGCAGCAGCACACTGCCCTGTTTTGCTGTGTCTAACCAGGGGAAAGGTTGCACATATTTGTTAAAAACTGTTCAAGAATTCCCTATAAATAGGCATTGAATATTTTTGGCCTAGGTGATAAGGTAAAACAGAGGTGGCTGCTGCTGCTTTTAGAACAAACTGATATTGGAGCCAAGTATCTTTGATGTTTTCCTCCTCACAGCACCTCTTCCTGGAATTCAGGGACAGGTGGTACGAGGGCTGGGCCAAATCTGTACATTCATCACTCAGGTCACAGTTTGAAATTTCCTTTAGAGCTGTTAGTTCTAGCTGGGTATGGTGAACCTCTGAATTTTGTTTGTTCTTCATGCTTTACATCTTATTAATAAACAAAACTTTAGAAACAAAAAACTAGTAAATGTGTTCTCCATCCCCACACCGCTAAGTGTTCAGACCTTTTTGGAAGGTTAGCTGCTGCTGTCAGTTACTCACTTGCATAAAAAGACTCCTATAACTATCATAAACAAATATTGTAACGATTTTATACCAGTAACATTATAGCTCTGCTTAATTCATGTACTCTGGCATCAGCTGAAAACAGTCTAAATACACAAATGTGCAGTTGTACAGAACCATCCGTGAATGCAACCAACCAAGAAAAGTAGCCTTAACATTCTCTCAAGCCATGTTGACAGGATCCTCTAAATCCCTTCCAAAGTCTAATTTTAAGAATCTATTACCAAAAAGAAAAGGAATCACTATCTTATTACCACAAAGATTTTGTGACTCTTCCATTTATCCTGTCTCACAGAAGATGTCCAAGTTCTGGGAACAGAAATCTCATTTTCAGCTTTATGTACTTTACAGTAAGATAGAATTGCTTCAAGTATCTTGTATGTCTTGCTGAAATACAGTTAATGAGCTTGCAGCTCATGTTTATGTTAATAATGGGGCAGGATCACAATGTGACTGACCATAGGCACAATTTTCTTAATTGCTACAAATGTTAATTTCTAATATATTCATAAAAATGCAAAAATCCCCAGAGACATGGAACAAAAGAATCAATTAAAAGCAACCCATAAGAAACTCAGTATCATACAGAAGCAGGGCAGTCCTGAGTGCCCTTCTTTAGGGGCAGAATGGCTGCACTTGCACAACTGACTGGAAGGGCTCACACTGAACTGTGAACTCTGACTGCTCCCAGGAGCTTTATCACAGCCTTTGTCATGCTCCGACCTTGCAAAGGACGTCAGCAGAGCTCCACCATCACAAGGCCAGGGCTGCACAACAGGAGGGACCGAGTGTCTGACGCCTGCAGGATGAGTAGCACATTACTAGCACAGAGTAAACTGTCAGTTCATTTTCCTTAGTAACTAAAATAACTACAATTTACACTTGCTTAAAGGACTTCTTGGTGGTGGTGTTTTCTTGGTTTTTTTTAAAGCCACCTTTACCTATCAATAATTGAGCAAGGGTATGAAGTTTTATTTTCTCCATCAGAAGGATCTAGTAAAAGCACAGCTTTGACCTGTCAGATCTATATAAAAGAGAACTAGCCAACTACCTGCTATGTCAGCAACTACACACCAAAACCCTTCAGTGAATAACAGAATCAATAGCAAAAGGAAACAAGGTCTAATCTGCAAGGTGCCTCTCAATATTAATGAACAATAAACCTTAGAGCAGGGTACTGAGCTGCCCATATTGTCCTTCAAACCAGTTCACACTGGAAATCTGAAGAACTCATCCGACCCTGACATACGGAAAAATGCCCAAAATACACCAACTTCAGTAATTCTGTTTTCCCAGGTGAATAAGTGCAGTCTTGTACCGAAGAAAGAGAAGCCATGTCCAATTACAGCTAAGCAAAACATCTGCAAAGTGTTCTTTGAAGAACCACATTCACTTCTTCGGAACTGCTTCAAAGTTGTAAGTAGAACTTCAGCCAGAATCACTATCTCAGTTATGTGTCATACTTCCAAGGAGGGCACAAAACCATTGCAAGGGTATAGAAGTTTAGTTGCAGAGAACTTTTAGAAGTAATGAAAACAGCAATCCAGACAGAAAAAAGGTGGTTTTATCACCATAAATATAAATGGAGGTTTTTGACATCCATGGAGTAGTGGTATTACTGCACTGCTCTTTAGGATACAGGTCTAGGATTTGGAAACAGAAATAAGCTCCTCACTGTTAGGAAGGAAACAGAAGTTTATGAATGGTCCTAACCAGGCAGAGGGGAGGGGACACAACCCAAACCTCGGGGTTTACCTGCAGGTCCCTCTGCTCCCCTAAGCCATCCCTTTGTGCCCAGGTGGAGCCCCAGCCATTCTACACCATGTGTACACAGGACACCTGTGACTCCCCGGCCCTGGGGGCTGCCTGCAGCTTAGCAGCAGCTTTTGTTCATTTGTGCAACCGGAATTTTGTCCCCGTGGAAATCCCTCCACAATGGTAAGTTTCATTTCTTTTTACCACCCTAAATACTCTGACTGCATTGCTCCAGTACTTAAATATCTGTAATTCAAGAGCACATGAGAAAATAAAACTATAATGAATCTGACTGTGGCCATGAGCAAAACTAATCCTATTCCCTGGAATGCTCTTCTTGCCCCTTGACTACCTCCCCTTCCTGCTGTCACTCACCAGTACACCAGAGCCCAGCCACTGCAAACTCTTATTTTGTCCTAATCTGCTGTGTGACAGAGGCAGAAGGACACCTGCAGAATACTGTGTGATGGCCCCAGAAGTTTCTCCTCTGGGATACTATTTCTGGTTCCATCTTTTTTTTGGTCTGAATAATGCATTTGGATTAACAACAAAACATATACAGGCACAAAATACTCAGATTTATTTTTGTACTTGTCAGTCTCCAATAATGGAATTTTTCTATGCGTTTTAATGCAGCCATCATCCAGATTGCACTGTAAAGTAGATTCCTGGACTATAGCTAAGGAAGATGAAAAGCCTGAATAGAGCAGCTTGAAATTTTTATAATTACAGTTGTGCCAATTTGTGTACTACAAACCCATTTGTAGTATGCCTTGAAAAATTTACAATTATTAGCTGATTTCTTACCCTTTAAGGAAAGGAGTAGTATTTGTACATGGGTTTGTTGGCCATAAAATAAAAACCTAGAAAAAGAACATTCACTGTGTCCATTAAGTGCATCATATCACACTCCCACATGCTGAAACAACGCTGAGTGTCAGTATCTGCCTGAGCTCCTCAGCTCCTAGGCAGTGCACGATCAGGACATTTCTGGGTAGCATCTTGTAGGCAGTGAGTGGTTTTAGCTCCAGTAGTTATATAAACTCTTCAACATAAATATGAAATACAGAGACACATTTGGTTAAATCTGAGTCAACAGAATATTCAGTTGAAAATAAAGTTTTAGAATAGTTTGGTAGATGAATTATTGAAGTCAGCGAGTGCTGCTAGTTTACATTATCCCATTTCTGAGGAAAAGGATTGGAATGAAGGTGGATCACAAGCTCAGTTAACAAGAACATGCTATTAAAGAAGCAAAATGCATTGGGGATGTACACATGAATCAACATATTTAAAACAAGAAATACTTCTTCTCTATTTAGCTTATTTTATGTATCCAATTTTGGACACCGTGTTTTACTTAAATTGTGAACCAGTTGAGAACAGTCCTGGGGAAAAAATGGAAGGGTTGAGGGAAGACATGAGTTATGTCTCTAAATATGTAAACACTCTGAAGAGAAGGAAGTTGAACAGACCAAACTAAGGGAGAATTAAGTTTCACACAGTGAAAGAGTCACTGATGGTTGGGGTATGCACAGTAACTGATAACCAGTGACAGTCATGGGAGCAAAACAGAAAGTGCCTGTCAGCAGAAAACTACGTCTGCACTATTTCTTAGAAATCCATGCTTGTTAAGGATCTTCCATCGAATAGCTGAACTACCCAGACCTCATAAACTTTAAAAATAATGGTGCCCTTTTCCTCCTTAATGTGAATTTATCAAACATGAGAGAACCTTACATCTTTATTTCAGTTTAGTGATCTAAGATAAAACCGTATCTAAAATGCTGGAGTACTTTCCCCACAATTTTTTGATGTCATAAATATATCTGATGCTATTTTCCCTTCAGAGATTTTCTGATTACTTCACTGTAATGAGAGGTTGCATTACACGTGACTTGTACTTACTTACCACTTACCTGGGCTTCATCACTTCTTCATTTCAGCTCGAGCCAGTTCTGAATGGCAGATACCAACCCTGAAGATGGAAGAACCCTTTCAGCACCCAAAACAGAACAGTTATTTTAGGTAGACAAAGGTAGAGGCAAGAACAGGGAGAGAACATTAGAAGTGTGAACACATTAGTGTTAACTGTGAATATAACGAAGTATATATAGTAAAAAAGGAAAGCTTTCCACCCAGAACACCTGAGGACAATATATTGACAAGAAATTATAATCAACCAAAAGAAACTGCACATGAAAGTGTCAGTTACTCTAAAAAAATTCTCCCATTTGGTGGCAAAATTGCCTCTCCACAAGCCTTGAACCATAGCATAAATACACTGAAAAGCTGAGAAAAGCTCTCTTCCAGCTCAGATTAGTGCAAGTGGACTACTCTGTGAAAGTGGCATCATCAGCTTGGAGTCAGCAGAGTTGCTGACTTCTTTTTTCTCCAGAAGTGAAACCCCACTGTTCAGCGGTTCTGGAGAAAGTTATCTATCTTTTTCCAGGGAAGTACTCCAACACACAAGAAGGCTAAGACAGAAATAAGATGGTAAATAATGGAAAGCAGTTAATCATTTTCTCATTTTTATACTGGTTGATTTTTCCCTTGTTAATGTACAGACTGTTAAATGAGAAACAGCCTTCTTGGTTTCTGTGCAGCAGTTTCACATTTTCCCTGTGTGTCTGTAGAACCTCCCTGTCAGCAGTCAGCTGATGTGTTGGGAAAAGGTGACCAAGACCTGTCCTACCCATGAAGTAACCTTAGGGTGTTACAACTACTGTTTGTGAGTGTCTCACGTGTTAAATCCCTTTCTGTATTGTAAGTAACTTGATTTAAAATTTGCATTACACACACAGTGCCTGGAATGCAGCTATTCCTTGCTAACATTGCAAAATCCATCCAATTTGGATTGCATAATATGCAAACATTGAAATAATTGTGTTCTGTATTATGACATCATGCTAATAAACATTTCACTGCCTGATTTTTATGCTGGAGTACATTTTTATTGATTATTTGTAACAACAAAGTTGTACTGACCTAGGGAGTTGGAACTGGCTGGGTTTGACTGGCTCACAGACAAAGCAAGCAGCTGCCTCTTATCTCGTGCAGGCTGCTTGCAGCTGCAGTCACTTTCTGAACACTTACTCTCTAGCTGGATACAAATTAACTACATGATTCCTACACAAGTCAGGAAAAAATACTGCAGTTTTTAGGATTCCCACACATATCAGATGCTAGAAATCAAGTCTTACTCTGTAATAATTTTATACCTGCACCCTTGTAAAAAGCCAAAATTGTACAAAGTATTTCTTGAAGAATATTTATACCAATTACTGATTAAAAACCCACATAATTCTCTCCCCAGTCACTGAATGTCACTTCACTCCCCAGCTAACCACACCAAGTGCCTCAGAAAAAAGTCCTGTGGTGACAGTTTCAGGAACAAAGAAAAACATCAGCAAATAGAGGAAAATACTGAGAAGAGCTCAGTCAGCAGTACAGAAATACAGGAATTTAACTAAACGCTAACTGCAGACACCAGGTCTCCTCTCAAATCTGCTTGTAACTTATCACTCATAATAAATAAGCCATTTAACTACCAATAAACATTTTTAACTGCAGCCATTTCACTCAGCCCAGTTGTTTGGTGTCTCTGAGCTGTTCCCAGGTTCTCCATGCACACAGTTCCTGTCTAGATACTCTTTAGAGAGTCGGGAACTCTGACACACCTCAAGCCCTGAGGCTCAGCAGGAGTCAGACGCAGCCCTGCCCCAGCCCTAGAGCCACAGGAAACCCTGCTGAGCCCACGGCTGGTGTGGACACCCCAGCGACCCAGGGCACTGCCTGCACACAGGGCATGCACACACACCACTTACCTGAGCAGGGCTAACACAGCTCAGGGCTAACAGTGAGGGGAAAAACCACCAAACGACCCCACACTTCAATGAAGTGTTCCACGTCATGTTCATCATTGGAGTTTAGCACTGATTCATGGCTCTCAGGAATGAAGTGTTATCTCCGTGTTCCTGCACTGGCAGCTGTGCCTTTGCTCCCTGCCACACTCTGCTGTTAATGCAAAGGCAAGAGCTCTGGCACACCTGTTCACCAAATACCTGCCCACAAACACAGCAGTGTCACAGGCCACTGGGTTCCTTGACTGAACTGTGTAAACCCTTTAATGAACCAATAAAACCATCCAGCCAGACAGCTTTTAAGTACGCCTTATTTACTGCATGGTAATGTCTCATCTGGGGAATTAAAAAATGGAGCCAACACATCACCCTTCTGCCTAACAGAGGAGAGATGGCAGCTCCTATCAGCAAACACACCACCAGAGTGCCAGGGGGGTGTACCTGGAGTACCAGGTGTACCTGGAGGGAGGGACAGCAGTGTCCCTGCAGGGCACTGTGCCAGCTCCACACAAAACAGCCCTCAGGCCAATTGAGACCTTTGTGATTTCTCATGGACGAGAACCTCTGGAAGAGAATCACCTTGGAATGGTTTGACTGAAGCATTTAGCAGATCAATCCATCAGCTTCAGTATTTCAGAACTGGCTTTTCCTCTGCACTAGCCCTGGCTTTATCAGGACCAAACTTTTAGTAGATAACTACTGGCAACACTGCACATTGTTGAACACCCTGACTGAAGTAATCCAAACTGTTCCTGCCTCTGATGCCAGTAATGCAGTATATAAACTGTGCTGTCAAATGGCAAATACATAACATCCATTGCACATCTCATGGATCTCCCCATCACACAACACACAGGAATTTCTGCCTCTGTAACTCCTGCTGTGAGAGCACTTTGAACACACCTGCCCACACCAGCTGTGCTTGCAGAGCACAGACAGGAGCTGAGGTTACAACTCACCTCCAGTGTGTTCTTTATACAGAGCCCCCATGATCTATAAAGTTCACAGAATTTCTACATATTACACCAACCCCAAAACAGATGTAACGAGCTCAGCTTTGACCTCCTCCTCAACACAGGGCTAAAGAAGCCCCTTACCCTGTAACTCCTCAATTAAATACTCTGCTGTACAACAGCAACAAGAACCACAAACCCATGTTCTAACTGCAGAATTTGAGCAATAAGATGGTGAAAAGGGAGAATTCCCAGTATATCCCCACAGTGCTAAACTGTGGAAATCAGAAACAAGGCCCTTCAGCCCAGCCTTAAACAGCCACCAACAGCCATAAGCAGCATCAGCCTCTCATTAGGTGAAGTACAGCTGCGCTGGGAGTCAAAGCTCTCTCCAGCAGTCTTGTGTTTAGAAGGACAACACTCACCCTGGCTACAAGTGTCCTTTGCTTTGACCTCCAAGGAAAGTAATTTTTAATATGAACCAGTTACCAGCTGATATACTGGTCTCATGGATTATTTCTGAAAGGCTACAGCACTCCACAAGTGGATTTTTCCAGAATTACAAACAATAAATAAACCCAGACCACCAAAATTCTTTATCTCTGTATGTTTTGGCATTTCACCAGCAGGATCCCAGAGCACAGGACTTCCATGATCCAACTGCCTGCGATGTGGTCTGGTTTGGAATACCAAACTCAAGACTGGAATTGTACTCTGAAATCCACTCCTTAGTCTGCAAAAATCTCAAATCTTTAAAGGACTCTAGTTAGTTTCCACATGCTTCAAAAACCTAATCCCACAATTAAAAAATTTAATTACCACCACTTGATTCTCATCTTAAACTGTGGAGCATTCAATCAGAGATTGTCTTCCCTTCCAATATGCATTCCTAATTAACATAACTCTGCTGCTGGACAGTACAGTCCCCAATCACAAAGCCATTCCACATAGATAACACAATGCAAATCAGGACCCAAACTCTCTTTAGACAAGATGGAAAATAAAGAGTAGCAACATTTTTACTTTTTATGGGTTTCTTGATGTGATTTCATAGTTTGTTGTTTTTCAGAGAAGGAAAGATAAGAACAGAATATAGTTTAGAATTATTTAAACAACTAAAAATAGCATACATTGGGAAAAAAAAAACCCTTCAAAAAGATAAATGCACTTAGGGACAGAATGCTTGTTTCTGGAGGTAAAAAGTATTTAAATCTTGCACCTGGAGAACCTATTCCAAGGAATCCTGCATCACATCTTTTCATTCACTTCACTTCACTGGAACAGAGGGGTCATTACCACTTCCTGCATTTCAGAAACTAGAGAGGTATTTTAAGCACAAGACATTCTAATGGTTACCAAGAGACACCTGTCTTACAGGCAGACATGGCGATTACTGAAATAGAAAATACAGGTGAAAACGATTATTTCCAACCACAGCCTAAATGGGTTGAAACACATTTTGCCCTGATGCCAGGTACTGAGTTCACCCCGGTAACAGAGTCCTGTGCAGCCCCTGCTGCAGAACAGCTGCCTCAGTAGGTGCTCCCCAAACAGCAGCTAACACACACAAAAACAAACATACAGCCTTTTTAATAGTGTGGACATCTTACTCAAAACATCAAATAGGCATCTCAAACACATTGGTACAAAAAGAGACTGGAAGACATGAACACTGTGGTTATTATCAGATAAGCACTGGTCCCTATGCTTAACTGAGATCAACTCCTCACTTCGGTTTACTCCAGGAGTGGTTACACAGAATAGTCCAATGTTCTGCACCAAAAAGTGAAAGAAACCAAATTTCCAGTTCTTTTAGGCAGAAGTAAAAGTATTAGGGGATGACTCTGTGCAAATCCTCCACTTCAAGGTCCCACATACTCTTATGGACAGGGTTTTCAGAGAGATCTGTCATCTTTATTGCTCGAAGAATGGGCTCAGGACTGCAGGACCGCACCACACCCATCACCATGACATACTTCCCTAAAAAACAAGTAAGCATTAATTAATCTTTGTATTATCATTTAAATTCATAAACCAAATTGCTTAAAGCCAAGTAAACAGTGTAAATTGAAGATGCCAATACGTGTAAGAAAACTCAGGAGTGATGATTGCTTAGAACTAAATTTCAGAGAAAGGCTTCATTATCTGTAGAGCCACTTTTATGGCATATTTAACTATATTTTCACATACAGTAAGAGCCAAACAAACACAAATTTGTCATGCTGTGTAAGTGGACTGAGGATAGGCCAGAAGGCTGAATTTTTAAGCAATGTGCCTATTTTGTACCACAGTTTTTGCAATTCTGAAGACCAACACTTCTCCATTTGAACTGGCATTTCCGGTGAAGGGAAGAGAAGGTAAGAAAGAAGAAAAGAAACAGAAAAGAGAAACAGGAGAAGAGCTCTCTCCTTGTTCAGGGCCTCCTGCGCGGGGCCCGGCACGGCGGCCGGGCCTGGCCTGGCGGAGGGGATGAGGCCAACCCCGTCAGAGCGGGCACGGGCAGGGACAGCGCCCGCCGCCCGCGGGGTCCCCCCGCCCGCGGTACCTGCGCTGAGGCACGGCCGGCCCTGCGGCACCTGCTCCACGCCCAGCACGGTGAAGGCACCGCTGCCGTCCTGCAGCCGGGCCGAGCCGCCTTCGGCGCCGCGCTGCACCTCCAGCACGGTGCCCTGCATCCACACGGCCCGCAGGGACAGCGGCGCCCGGCCCTCCGCCGCCCGCCGCAGCTCCCAGGCGCCGCCCGCGCCCCGCTCCGCCCG
>VXBN01003815.1:570669-597250 GCA_013397395.1 Sinosuthora webbiana | reverse complement strand
GGGCCCTGCTCCGCGGGCTCTGAGGGTGCGGAGCGCAGGCCGTGCCCCGCGGCGGCCTCACCCCCCGAGCCACCGCCCCTCCCCTGGATCAGCCCGGAGCCTGACTGGCCCTCATTTTACCTGGTTTCAGTTGAGGGCCGGCCCGTTGAGGTGCCAAAGGCTGTGTGAGCGGTGACTCGTGGTCTGGCTGGAGCTGGGGGTGCTGCTGGCGCCGCTGTGCTCTGCCCGGCCCCGCTGTGCTCTGCCCGGCCCCGCTGCTGCAGCCAGCCCGGGCTCCCACCCTGCCTGGCGGGTGTTTATCTGCCAGTTGATGAAGCTCCTCCGGTTTCGTGAGAAAACAGGAAAATGCACATGCTGATTTTCCCAGGGATGCTTTTCTGGGGAAATCCGGAGCCTAATGCATTGAAAGTGTGGGCAGTTTTAAGATGGGAGGTTTTAATTCTAAGGCTTTTACGAATTTATTTACTGTCTGTTTATATTACAGACAGGCTAGTTCACTTTGCTGCAGTCTGGTATTCTTGAAATGTTATGGTTTCTTTTGGGTGGGTAGGTTTACATTTCATTTAGAAAATAAGCTAATTAAGAAACAGGAGGATGGAACAAATACAAGGATCAGGAAAACCAAAGGGATGGGTTCATTACTTTCACAAGTCCAACTACCTACAAAAGTGCAGAATGGGTAAAAATACACTGACTGCAAACATCCTTCTTTAGAAGAGCTTTAGTTCTCCATTAAAATAAGCAGTTACTTTATTTAAAAAATCTGGTTTTGTCCTGAGTAGCAAAATACATCAAAAGCCCTTTTTTTTTCTACTCACCCATCATGTTGTGAATTATTTATTCAGTATTTTTTTTTCCAAAGATATTTTCTGTTTAGAGACATTCTGTAAACGGGACTGTATTCTTTTTATAGTGTAAGGAAGCAGTTAATTTTTTGTTACCACTTACAGTAAGAATAAAACATAATATTGGTAATAACAATAAAAACACTGACATCTAAGCACAATACAGAACCATGTAATCTGGCAATCAAATCATATGGCTTACAGGAATAGAAAGACATTAGATGGTTACTGTATATGAATGCAAGATTTGAACGAGGCTCACAGGAGAATATTTGTAATTTATGCCCTTAAGCTGCAGTCACTTGACAGCATCAATATTTAGTTTCACATAAAAAAATTTAATTGTGCCAAATATTGATAAAAGTATTGTATTCCTATTTTTTACTGCATAATAGGAGGGTCTAATGCTTATTAAGCCATTAAATCTACAGATCAAGGCAAGACCCCTGCAAGAGTGTAAGCTTCAGGAGAGACTAAAAGGTCCCTTTTAAAAGATTTGCCTTCAAGAAGCTGTTATAAGAAGGGCAAAAGCACTGTCAACCTGCATCAAGAAATGGATTTGTTTACGTAAACCAGAAAATCCTTATCTTTTAGTAAAATGCAAAATTATTCTGAATTATCTGCAAAGCTGATCCCCAAGACCTGGTGCAGCTCAGCACAGACACGTTCTGCAGCTGCAGAGAAAATGTCTGAGGCCTCCACAGACTGTTCTGGAGGTGACCCCAGGGCAATCATCCTCTGGTTTAAGGGGAGCAGAGGAAGCTCAGCACACAGCTGGAAAAGGCACTGAGTTGGTGCCTGCCAGGCTCTAAATTACACTGGATTAAACATGAGGAGGCTTTTTGAGAGCATGCTTGATGAGAGAGTTTTGGTTTGCATGGATTAAAAAAGAATCTGCCTGCTACCACACTATGCACCTCACTTCAAAGCAATCTTCAAGGACATTATTCCTCGGGCTGACACGCACATGAGATGGTCACAGCGTGGGTAAAAAAAAGGTCAAACTACACGTAGACAACAAAATCCAGCTGAAAGCAGGAGTCAGGGCTCCCTCAATTACACTGGCAGTGTTTTGCTGGTATGGTGCCAGGAGAGCTTAGAAAAGAATTTGACCCCAGATCTCTGTGAAAAGGGATTTCCAAAGAAGCAGCAACTTGAAATTTTCTCTCCAGCTCAGACCTTTTTGTGCTCCCACTGACAGTACTACTTAAAATGGAAGCAATTCCCTGCTTCTCTCCCTAATTTTGGTAAAAGGCTGATATTACAGAAGCAGAAAAATCCTTCTTTCCCTTGCCCAGGAAATCTGATCTTTTACAGCCTTTCATCCTACCAAAAGAGTTTTTAAAAATCCTTCTTTCCAGTCCATTGGCCAATGTGTACAGAACAGGTTTTTCAATTTTATTTCTGTTTCTCTTTTCTAGTACTGAGAAGTTATAAACTGGATTTCAAACAAGTTTTTAATATTTTTCCTAGGATTTGGAATCCGAGTAATCATGAGGGTTTTTTTTTTTTTTTTTTTAATTTTATTTTTAGTATATTGTAAGCACTTGCTTTAGAAATAGAGCTAGCTGGGAGCTCCACAGCTGACTGCAAAAAAAGTCACAAAGTGTGGAGCTGAAGAATACATGGACCATAATGTTTATGTCTGAATTGCCCACAAATGTTCATAAACAGATCTGTAAAAAAAGATGTCTCTGGCAGCACAGAAACTCAGAGGATTCAGAACTCAGAGGATGTGATAGGGACAGGCCAACACCTGCTCTATTCTGGCATCTCCAGTGCCTGCCCACGATCGCAGAGTAAACTGCAAAGGGATATGATTGAGCCTTTCATGTCCTCGTTCAGCAGAAGGAAGCAGCACATGGGAGCTCAGCATCACAGAGGAAAGCTGTGAAAATAATTATTTGCAATAATGCATGACTCTGCAAGTGGGGGGTCTGAGACTGTCTTCCTTTCCCTGGTAGTCATATGAAACTTCACTGAAGGACAGCTTTTAGCACATACAGTATCAGGTTTGATCTTCAAGAGATCTGTCTTAATTTAGACCTATTTTCTTACATTGCACACAGAACAATATGACACAAACACAAGAGTATAAAATTCAGTTGTTCCTGGTGTTTGTTTTGTGTTGCATAAAAGATGCAATGTAGATATGCTGACTGAAGTCTGGAAAAACATCTTCATCCTTCAAGGTTTTTTTTTTTTTTGGACTACCTCATCATCACTGGATTTAATTAATGATTCGAAATTAATGGATCAATGAGTTGGAATTAATGGGTTGGAAGTCAGTTGTATTTACATCCCTAACGTGAGCTTCAGCTGCCTGTAATTTATGCTTTGGGACAGAGCAGTCTGGCAGATGGATACTAAATTGTGTTCGACCAGGAATTTCAAAAGACCTGGAGCCAGCAAAGTCATATGCTGAGACAGAAAACTCTAGGTGCAACCTGCCAAGGTTTTAATTAGGAGGTGGCTCTGAATAAGTGGCATTTTAGATGTGACTTGGACCGGGCAGGTAAATGTGAGCAACAGACATCAGAATCCCACTACTTACAACAACAAGAAGAGTCTGGCCTCTCCCATGGTGTCATCAAGCCAAAATCTGCACTTAGACTGCCAGAGGAGGTATGGTGACCTAACTTTTGTGGCAAATACCATCAACTAAAGCATTACCAAGGCACCCCCTGTGCTCTTTTTCCTTGAGAACTTTATTTAGATGCTCTACATCACATGTGAGCTTACTCTTAGTGGAATCAGTATTGGATTATGGCAAGAGCCTTCCTGCAGCTGCCAGGAGCTGCCAGCTGCACCCAGCATGTGGAGAGGAAAAACAGCAGCTCCTCAGAGAGTGGGAAAACCTCAGCTTGTACTGCCAGCCTTAGCATGAGAAATTATTTCATTGCTCCCACTGGCATGCAAACTTCCTGTCACTCACCACACATCCTTGCCACAGAGCCTGCAGGCTGTGAAAAGGGCTATGCTGTCCTGCTTAGCTGACTCATTTCATTTACAAAGAATACTTAGAGAACTCCCATTGTGTTCTGCAGAAGCGGGTGTCACCTGTTTGTTTCTTTCCGTGGTATAAATATGCTGGCATGTATATTAAATAAATCAGTGTTCTATGGAATAGGACTGTGTCATGATTAAAGAAAAAAAATTAACCAGTCTTTACTTTACCAGTATTGCTTGGTCTTTACCAGTATTGCTTGCTGCTCTGGAAATAGTCTGCAGGGCTGGCTTCCAGATGGGCTTATTCAAACTCCTGCACAAGAAAAAAAGAACTCTTAGAACAGGAAATATGAATGGCATCCAAAGCATTAGATCTTCATCCCGACTGCAATTGGGCCAGTAGCTAGGAGACTTCAGTCACTCACCTTTGTGACTGAGTTTCACTTTATAAAAGAACTGGATATTTAGCAAAAGCTTAACAAGACTGGAGAGTCCCTATAACCAGTGTTGGGGAATACAGATCACAGTGTCTTCCCTTGACAGCTGCTGCCTTTGCATAAATACACTCTGATTAGCATGGTCAGCATCCAGTTCATTCAGCAATGTGACTGAAGAATAATTTTCCTAAAGAAAAGAACAGTAAGCAGAAGAGTGACGTTTTACTTCCAAAAACTTAAAATCTGAGTTGTCAAATAGACATCTACATAGAAGCCAGTAAGGCTGAGAAGTTACAGCCATTCCAGAGCATACACTGGCAGGATTCTGCAATATTCAAGGCCTCTTCAAAGATTAATGAAATAAATTTCTGGTGCTTAGTAGGGAGAGGCTTTTACTAATAGTCACATTTTCATGCAGGCAAGATCTTTCTCAGGCTCAATCAAGAAGACTGTCTCTCCCTATGAACTTTATCTTGTTTAAACTAAAAACATCACAGCTACAGCACCACCAATCAAGGTAATTTCAAATTAATAAAATGTTAGAGCACAGTTGAAAGGAATTCAGAAT
This sequence comes from Sinosuthora webbiana, assembly GCA_013397395.1. NCBI lineage: Eukaryota > Metazoa > Chordata > Aves > Passeriformes > Sylviidae > Sinosuthora > Sinosuthora webbiana. The sequence continues at coordinate 592,451 of VXBN01003815.1, read as the reverse complement.
TTTAATATTATAACTCAAGAATTTTATACCAATCTCACATTCAGCATACACATGCATCAGTTTAGGAAAAAGCTTTTGGAAGTTAGCATCAGGCTACTTGAAGAGGAAAGTTTGAAGTGAGCATCCAAGAGCTCACATGGGAGCCAGACAGGGAGCCAGAGAGGAGAGAGCTCACATGTCTGTTGCTGTGTGTGGTATTACTCTGCAGAGTCTTCAGGGGCACACATTTAATAGCAGCTTTAGTGGCAGCTGCAGGTTGCACAGCCAGGCAGACCAGACAGCTGTTTCTAATCACAGATAATTCATGTGAAAAGTGAATTGTCCTCGTTACTCCCTGTGCTTTGGCCAATGCTTGTTACCTGTATTCCCCTGAAGTATCACCTCAGACAAATGTCTTGAGTGTGCTTAACTAACCAAATTTTGCTCTGAGATCAGAGAATCTGTGTGTAAAATGGCTGCACTTAGTCCTCCACGAAGCTGTGACTAAAGCTTTGTCCATGTGACTGCACAGAGATGTAGACAAAAAGGATCCTGGACTGGACACAGGGCACCAAGCAGCACTGGCATCTTCTTCACAAAATGCTTGTGAGCAATGGTGTCCTAACTCACCTGGTGCTGGCAGTAACACCTGGAGGGGGAGAAGAATGGCCTTGGAGGGGAGGATGCTGCCAAGGGCTCAGCAGGAAGGCCCCAGAACTGGTACTTCAGAAAGAAAAAGCAAAGAACACAGCTGGAGGAGCAGCTGGCTTTGTGCTGCTCTGCAGGGGACACCAGGCATGGATTCACAGCAAACAGCTGAATGACTGAAAAAGCAAAAACAATATAAAGAGGAAATCAACAGCAGTGAAACTTTGAAGCTGCTCAACAATAGCTCTTACATGGTTTTGTGTACATAGGTGGACTGGGACCTAAAGAAGCTTGAGTTTCTAGTTTCTTGTAAGCAAGATTCAAACCCAGAAGTACTTATTGCAAGCCTGGATGTAGAATGCATTTACTGCCATAGCCCCTACAAATAGCAGCCTGCTCCCCAGCCACTGGCAGGAGTGAATGAATGAATGAACGAATGTTGGTGTGTTAATAGCAGTAATTTTGGATGGAAGTCACATTAGTATATGGATATACAAGGTCTACTTATCTCTTAATAGGTCTAAGAGAGGATATAAAATGTCATGTTAAATCACAGAGTTCTTCCTAAATCAGAACACTCAATGTATAATTGATGAAGTATGTTTCCACATTCTTAAGTTTCTTTAATTTATTAAAAAAGTCAAAAGACACAAGACTGCATGAACCAATGGGAACACATCTCATCAGTTCATTTTAGAAAGACCTCTACAAGCCACATGGAAATGTCACATTTTAAAATATAATTTGACATTAAAATGTCACAAACTGCCTCCATCTCTTGATGTAGTAGTTTTAATCACAGGTTTTAGTTTGTGGTTTGTACAGCACCTTATGCTAAGTACTATGCTGAAACTCTCTAATTTAGACCCATCTTTTTCCACTAAGCCCAGAATATGCAAGGTTAAATATGAATTTAGTGGAATGAAGGTTGGAATTTTATTGCTGGCATTCACTGTCTTGAACAACCATCACTGACAACTGATCCATGAGCATTTCAGTACTCAGCTTTTGTGAAGGTAAATACACCTACTGGTGCTCCAAGATTTTAATCAGCGCCTTCCAGTGACACTTTAGAACCTCATGGTATTAACTAAACAGGAAAACAACATGAACCAGAGGAACATAGAAAGAAACTCTGAAAAGGACCTACTTCAAAGAAAAATATTAAAATAACTTTTTATGTACAGGTAAGCTGACCTTTCTACTGAACTAATGGTTGTGTGAAGTCTGCAGTGAGGCAACTGTAAGAACATTTATCTACCTGAATATATTTAAATAGTTACTAATGACTCATATGAAAATATTTTATTTTTATAGAAGGCTAGAAGATTGCACATAGTTGTGCAACACGATGGTAATTTCTGAATATAGCTCTATATAGGGCAGCCTTGCAAACTAAACAACAAAACTTGGACTTGAAATTCAAATACACCTAAAAAATGACTCATCAGGGATCCAAACATGTTGAAGCCAAAAACTTAGCAAGCTTTCAGTTTGTCATGAAGAGCAGCAATAAATGATAAATGCAAACCCAGTATGCCTTATTTTCAAAACCTGACAAGCCCACAAAACCAGACTTGCAGTAGTGCACTCTATTGCAAAAGCCATCAGTGCTTGTTTGTTCAAAATAGAAACTGTCAATACTTTAAGAGCCAACCAGGAGACATCAGTTCAGTGCAGATGGTGCCTCAGACTCATGCAGATGTCACAGAGTGGCTGTGCAGAGCTGGCAGGACACTGTGAGCGCCTTTTTTGTTGCACCTTTGGAATTTTGACGTTCCAAATATCAAACATTTATATTCAAGTAATTTCAAATTTTACACAGGAGCATTTGAAGAGCTGTAGCTCCGCTACAATTTGAACCACTACAGATGTCAGACAATAGACACTTGAGAACGGAAAAGAGCAATGCACGACCTTGGATTTGTAAGGCAAAGTTCGTCAGATCTTGGGCTTCATTGCTGGTTACAGCCTCATTTATGAGAAATTGCGTGGGGTGAAAGTGAAAGGCACATGCAAGTTTCTTTTTCTTACCTACAGATATCTATGGTTTGTCAATACGTTACCTAGACTCCTATAAAAATAATACTGTGATTACTAATAATTGTAACAGATGTGGGTTAGGTATTTTCATTTTTGTTGTTTTCATAGATTTTTAAGGCAAAGGGAGGCTTGAACAGTTGACCCTACTGTTTGACACAGACCATTGGTTTATTTCCTTTCTGGTGCCTCTGGCTCTTCCTTTGCTGGGAACTCAGTGGTGTTTCAGTCCACTCCAGACCACAAGAGCTTCCAGCACTCACCGGTGGAACTAAGGAGGCTGGAGAACACTCACTACTGCTTTCATGTGCCCATTTAATGGAATCAGTTTTACATTCATTTCTGGCAAATGAAATACTTGAGTGAGTGTCTGGGGATAGCAAAAATATTCTCCAGGCCCTTTTTTACCTTCCTTCAGGTTTGTGAACAGCAGTTAAGCATATTGATGAAGGAATTAATACCTTTGGGCAGACATTTTTCAAATGCAACTGGGCTGGCTCCAATCACTCTCCAGTTCCACTGCTCTTCTCTGCCTGGAAAAATTAAACATTCAGGTATGTAGGTTAGGTTCAGAATACATAATGTGGATAGTTCACAAAACACTTTTGCTGGCCCAGTTAAATAACAGTATATGCTGCTCATAAAACCAATGCTGCTCAGTATCAATCTCTGATTCTTCTGACTGAAGGGTGTATTCTTTGTTTTGATGGGTACACAGTGCCTTCTGAAAAATGCTACACACTTCAGGCCTCCTGTGGTATCAGCTCGAGTAATGGTCACTATCAACTTCCAAAATCAAGGCTGGGAGGAACAGTCCTTATTAAGAAAATCTCTGAAGTTTACACTCACAGGAGTGTTCATTTAAATAGTGCCACATTTTACTCAAAACTGGCAGAGTTTGGTGCATGTCCCTTTTTCTTGTGGCAACTTTCCCTTCTGTTTCTTAAAAATGTCATTGTACTACCCTGGGTTCTGGCTGGACACGATTGTCTGGGGAAAACAAAAATTCCAGCCAAAGGAAACAGAACTGAAACTAACTGGAGAATCTTTCTCATTCATCTTTTGATCTGTAGAATAGATAGATGCATTTCCTTCTAACGGCTGCATTTCCCAGATGTAAAGCAGTAAAGCTGCCTCCACCAGTACTTCTGCAATTTCTGTCACACAGCTGTGGAGTGTTGCAAACTGCTAACATTTGTAAAGAGCACTTGTAAAGTCATAAAAGGAGCAATGCCATGTAATTCTTAATCATAAATGTGGGAAAAGTTTCTGTCCTTGAATTCCAAGCATTTTTCATGTTTTGCAATGTCCTCAAATTATAGTTTATGGTCTGTAATCTTACACTAAGATTGGTTAAATTCCTGGTACATGAGTAGGAAATGGTGTATTTGTTTATTATTTCATCAGAGAAGTTACAGATGTATGCCTTAGGAGCAATGCTTTCATCTTTCCTGATAGCTGTCTCTTGCAGGCTCATACTGAAGAACATTTCCATCATGGTTTTCATTTGCTGCTTTTCATTCACACACTTATATTGTGTATAAATGTCTGGATATGTAATGCCTCAACTCAATTGGTCTTAAATTGTATCTTCATGTTGCAGCTCTGCCTAAATGGGCTGACTGTGCATTTCAGATGGTAAGAAATGAGCAGGTTCTGCATGCAAAGGCCTCTGGAAAGAGACAAGCTGTGTCCTGGGTCAGTCCCTGTCCTACATCCCACTGAGTGGCAGGAGGGAACTTCTCTTGTTTTTTCAGCACTAAGTGGTTCAACTTGTCTGGGCACAGTTTGGCCTCTGGAAGCAGGTTAGCTCTGACCATACAAGCACAAGAGTCCTGTGAAGGTGGGATGAGACCCCTAGATTGCAGACCTAGAAACTCTGAGATGTACCTAAGCATGTCCAAATGCCTCAGCAGGATGGTGTTCCTCCTGTTGCAGGGCTGACTGTGGTTATCTACTGCTTGGGACTGAAGCACTTCCTAATACCTTTCCCAACCCCCCTTCCTCTCTTCTTCCTTCAGTGTGCACAGAGTCTGCAATAAAACCTTCTCAGTCAGAAGGAAAGGGAAATCCCTTTATTGCTTTGAAATTATAAAGCAATAGATGACTTACACCTGGGAGGTACTGCAGCTGCATTTCATCAGCCAGGAAATGTTGCATAATCACAAAATGTTGCATACACGAGAACTGAGACTGCTTGTTTTTAACCCTCTGCCCTGTTGGGCATCAGTTTCCAAAGATGGGCTGGGTTCCCTAACTTCCCTAGAGCTCAGGGCTAGCTCTTTCTGGTCCAAACCTGTTGTTAACCCTAACATTTATTTGGCTACTGCAGCTAAGGCTGTATACTCATTTAACCTCACATGCTGTACTTAGAGTATATTCTAGGAAACTTTAATTAATTCATTTTTTCATCTGAAATACTATTACTTTTTTAAAATAATGTTTTTTAACATGAATCACCAATTCAACCTTTCCTCAGTGTTGCTAGTTTGATGTTTATGGAACAATTATCACTATTTTTTCTAACTGAATTAAATAACAGAGGGTTGAAGTACTTCTCATCCCTTCAGACACTTAATTGGAGACACTTTCTTCAAGTGGTATCATTATTTTTTCAACCTTCTCAGTTTTATCCAGCAGTTTACTAGTGAGATCTTTTGTGGGAATGTGGGTGCTTCAGGCTTCAGTTTGAGGAATCAGGCTCAAACCCCTCCCTGGCATGGACTCAAGGACAGGCTTCTCAAGCTTATTTTGAAATTAGGACCTTACACCACAAACCCACAGAAGGAAACATTCTCTGGTCTTCCTGTGAACTTGCTTTAGTTGACAGAAAGGCTTTCAAGAGCCATTGACCTACAGAAGGAATGGCCTTGCCTTTAGGCCTGCAGGTTGGGGCTTTGATTTAACAGAGGTGAGCCACTGAGTTCTGTCTCAGCTTCAAATACCACTTAGGTAGCTCATCTAATAACTGATTCCTGTGCAGTAAGTTAACAGTCATGAGAATCCAGTGTGACTGCTCTAGACAAGTGACAAGTGACTGCTCCAGATGTTAAGTTCCCAAATACTTAACAAGTACTCCTCATTCCCTCTCAGTGAGAGGAGACTGCTAAGTACTTGTTAACAACTGCAAGAAAAGGGAGAAACTGAAGTTTGACTGCTCTCCACCAAGCAGGGACATGAGTCTCAGTTTTCCACATTCTGAGGCGGTCTAAGTACTAATCAGCTGCCCCAGCATTTCTCTCTTGGCTTGCTCCATTTTTAAAAGACTGCCTTTCTCCAGAGACCGATTTTTGAACAATCTCAAGGGGGGAAAAGCTTCAGCTCTGTAGGCAATAGTTCCTTACTGGCTGCTTGCACGGCACACTGGCTGCTTTGGATCTCCTTCCAAAGAAACTCAGTGCTCTCAATGTACACCACAGAGAACCATAAACAAGTCCAGCACTTCATCACAGAAACCTCCAACTTTTCTTGGGCAATGCTCAATGTTGTGACACACTTCTTTTCTGGCTTTTAGCCTGATTAACTAGAACAACTTCACCAGGCAGTGTGTTTCAGAGCAGTGCTGAAATCCACGTCCTCATTCAGTGCTGAAGCTATTGCCTTGTTTTGCCTGGTCCTTGCAAAAAGGGTTTGTCATACACAAGTGATGAGTGTGGTTTAACCAGCACATCATCTTGTCTTTCACCCAGTGATCTGCTCTTGTCACACTTGAGAGACAAACAGAGCAGTCAGAAAGACAATCACACCTTTGCAGTCTCAATTGCCTTGGAAAAGCATGTGGGCTTCTCGCAGTCAGATTTTTCCTGTTTGCTCTATTATGTGAGTTCACTCTAACAGTGTGTAATGATCGCTGACAAAGGATGTAAATAATACATACGAGATATAGCAGGGGGATGAAGAGGGTGGACACTACTGAAAATAAAATGGATGATAAATGAATCAATTGAGAAGATGAATTTTCAACACACTGACTCATTCAGATGGAATAATTTGAACAAATTTGAAGTGATAATCCAGACTCTTCTCTAAAGCACAATTTATGACAGATAATGATAGATGATAATAATAGAAAGGTAGTAAAGATCTTGTGAACTCTGAGCCTGTAATTACTTGCACAGTAATAAGCTGGAATGCTGTTACTAGATGTCTTCAGCATGCAGGGATGAAAACATGGTTTTTCCCTCCAGCAGAGGGGGCTTGGCAGTAAGTTTTCTAAACACAAAACCAAATGATTTCTTCAGAAATTGAGTAACACTAACATTGAACTGATTTTTGTAGGAACTTGCGTAGTATTGTAGGTGAAAACAGAACTTCCTCCAAACAAGAGATTCAAATATCAACAGACAGAATTCCACTGAGTGTTGTTCTGGTATCTTGGTTTGCCTTATTTCTTAGTGTGGCTTTTCTATTTCAGCAGAAAGCCCTTGCAGTTACACATGACAGGCAGTATGCAAATAAAGAAGGTTTTGCTCCTAATTCCTTTGAAAAACAGAGTCCAAGTTCCTGTTAAATCTGTCCCTGTAAAATACTTCAATACAAGCACAATAAAAAAACAGAGAAGGCACTAAGGTAAAGTCCTGGTGGAAAGTTTTCCAAGCTACAACAAAGGTGTGTATTTGAAGGCAGACCATGTCCTCTGAGTAGTCCAGGAGTTTACAGTACAATTATTTGAGGCCATAAACAATTGACATAAATCTGGATGGCCAAAAGAGACACTGGCAACCTCACAGTATGGGTAAGACCAAAACTGTGGATGTAATCCAAGGTGGTATGAAAGCCCATCTGAAGCTAATACTTAGTGTTAAATTGCACACTGTGCTGTGTAAAAACAAATGAGTGACATAGATTTCCCTTTAAATTAAAACAGGCTTGCTAGTCATCTGGCAAGTTCCTGTTTTTCATGGTTAATTGGACTTGTCTTCTAAGTACTGTTTTGTTGCTTGATTTCAACTCTAATAGGGGAATAGTAGAGGCAGGTGCATTTGAATAACTGGGATTATATTCTCTTTATTATTTCTGATGAATAGTCTTACTCCACATGCGACTACTTGAAAATGGCACTGTTCAGTGCTGTTCAAAACCTGATTCTTTTACTTCTAATAAGAGCTAGCTGTCAGTTTTAATGACAGATTCTGGTAAATGTGATTTCACCTCTGTGGCTCCAGCTTCTGGCGAAGGAAATGTTGAAAATAATGATGCACAGGAGTAACTCAAAATGAAATTCATGCCAGATGTAGCAGAAGGGGCAAATGACTCAACATGACCAGTGAGGGTGCAACACTTTCCCTCCCTGATGTGAACTGTCACAGCCACAGGCAGCAGTCATCTTGCAGGATGCTGGGAGGTGCAGCACTCCCAGCACTGGGCTCTGCCCACTCACTGGTCATTCTGGTGAGCTCTTCTCAGAAGGCAGGATCTCAGCACCACCTCTGTGTTTGTGAGGCACCACCCACAGAGCCCCATAATTTTCCCTAAGTACTAATATACTTAAAATAAGAGTATGTGGGGGAGGAAGAGGAGGAGGAGGAGGAGGAGGAGAAGGAGAGTTCTGGTCACCAGGTGAAATGAAATTATCATTTCGTGTGGATATCAGAGTGATCAGCTTGTCTGTTAAACCTCCTCTGTGGAAGTGGATGTACTATGTACTGACACTATTTCTGGTATTTCTCATAGAAGTAAAAGGAGTTTAGGGCAGTCTATTGGGAGGAAGGCGGATGGAGCAGGACACTGTGTGTCCTTGGTCCCCAAGCCAGAATCCCAGCTGATGGCACCAGCTCTGAGAGATGGTGAGCCCAGCCCCTCCTGCCTTTGAGTCCCCTCATCCATGCCACACCTCCAGCACTTCCACCCACTGATGTCAGCTCTCCCTGTCTCTGGATCTGGTGTCCTCTGCATCCCTCACCCCACTTCTCCAGTGCCAGGTCCCCAGTGCCAGCCACCCCTCAGCTCCCTCTGGCCTCTGCAGTAATCTGAGCTCCTCCCTGGCACCAGCTCCTCGGGCATCCCCTCCTCAGGAGCACCTGGGAAAACCCTGACTCCTGCCTTTCAGATGGGAGGGTTGTAAAACACATCAAGTCCTCCATCATTCACCTCCGTGAGGGCAGCAGGACTTGGCTGAGGGAAAGCAACTGAGTGTCAGCTCTGGTAAGGCCATGCTCTGCAGAGCACTGCTGTGGAGGGCACTGGAGGGGACTGGGGAAGGGAAAAGAAAAGAAAAGTGGGCAGTTATAGGAATTTGCAAGAAAAAGAAGAATATACTTTGATATTAGTGACTTGAGTCAGAATACCAGGAGGCTGAACTTCCCGGAACAGAAGTTCACTAACAAGGAACCACAGATAACCTTCAGATGCCAAACTGAAAACTCTGGAGAAAGTAGACAATTCTCAGAAGGGGAAAAAAAAAACCCTGTACAAAGTATACTTAATATAACAGAGAGAAAGAAAGCAAAAGACAGACAGGATCTTGAAACTAAAAGAGGTATTAAACAGAAATTAAAGGGTCACTTAGATAACATTGGGCTGGAAAGCAGAAAAAAAACAGAGTGGAGTAAAATTTTAGCCTGGGCTATAGGTATTTGTTCATACAGAGAAAGGTCAGAAGGGACAACGTTCCAGCACCGTTATGAAGGAAACCAATAAGGAGTTAGCTGGGACTAGCACAGAGAGAGTACAATAAATTCAAAAAAAAAAAAAAAAAAAAAAAAGGAAAAGGACTGTGGAGGAGAAGAGACAAGGTAGAAACAGAAGTGTAAAGAAAGAAGCAGCATAACAAATATTGTATGGATAAAGAGGGAAAAAGAACAGCTTGTTCTAGGTCAGTTCATGGAAACCTGCAGATCTCCTAAACCTGTTTTATTAATTCCCAATGCACACAAGTTTAAAGCTGTGTGTGTACAGAACTTTTCACATGGAAAGGCAACTGTCAATACAAATTCAAAATGGACCAGGGAAAGCGCTATCTCAATGGCAAAGGATGTTTCAAAACCCTGAGCCCAGAGGAGCAAAAGGACATCTGACTGCTTCAGACATAAAATATTCTAGTGCGAGACTGGATGCTGCACAGATCTAAAAGCTACTAGACATTGCTACTGCTGTTACTTTAATATGGGATTCTTCCAGCTCAGTTTATCTTTCTATAGGTGTTGATTCTTTGAAGGAATAGTAGGTACATTAGAAAATGTATTACAAACAAATAGTAATTGTCTCCTATTCAGCAAAAAAACACACATACTCTTAAATAAAAAAAATAAAAAAAAAAAGGTAATTTCTGAGTATTCTTGCACATGAAATGAAAGCAACCAAAAATTTGACTTTTTAGGCCATCAAGATATGCATGTAAAAGCCCAGTAAAAGTATGTGAATATAAGTCCCAAGAACCTTCACATGAAAGATCCAAGCAGACACATCATTTTGCAGGCATGGGTGGGGTCACTGCTAACCAGACAAGAACAGACCCGTTGGGTCTACTGTGAGATCATTACCTTAAGACAATAAAAAGTAATGGGTCATATTTGTCAATTCGATTCCTCCAGGGATGAATGGAGCCCCTCTTGGTATGGTGCAAAAAGAGAAGTAAAACCACCCAACTAGAAAAGGGTGTCTGTGCTGAGTTCCCAGTGACTGCAATGGCTGAGTCACAGTGGGTTCTTGGACATGCAGGGGAGTTTTAGCAGGAAACCACCTACCACTTTATTTACAGCTCTCCTTCAGCTCTGCCATTCGACTCAGCTCGGGAGATGATTTTATCATTCTACATGCTGTGGACGCAGTTGCACAGAGACACTTTCCAAAAGGCCACATATGTTTAGCATTGGTTTTTCATGAGGTTTCAATACATTCACTTCAGATGGAAGAAATACTGCCCCTTCTGCCTCCTTCTCTCCATCGACTCAGATTTGTTTGAGTCATCCCTGACCTGCACAGATGCTTTGCATTGCTCAGCTCATCTACTTAGAAATCAGCATGCTGGCAGTGTGTGCCTTGTGAGCACAGGCAGATGCAGTAGCACAAAAGGGCTTATTTTCAAAATCTGAACGCTTCTGATATCTCGTGATTAATTTTAAGTAAAGTAGGAGTTCCAAGATCCAGAAAAGCAGGGGGAACCTCAGTTCTGCCAGCCTATCCTGCCCCAACTCAGTAATTTCCACATTCAGCGCCTGGGAGAGTCCTGCTCTTCCACATGCAGTACATTATCTTTTTGGCAATTAACATAATTAAAATAACAGTGAGGTTGTATTAAAAAAAAGCTACTCTGGAATGCTAGCAAAGTTTCTTCTTTTTAGAGCACAGAATTATCTATAGGAAACCATGCTAAAAAATCTAATTGTTTGCAAATTCCAGCCCTTAAAATTGAGACAGGGCCTTCCTTGTGTTTCCTGCCAATTCTGTCCTAGTTTTGTGAGAGTAGAGACCACACATTTCCCCAGCACCCCTGTGTCAGTCAGTGCACACATGTGTGAGTGGGCAGATTTCAGGTTGCATATGCAAATATAAATCTGATATTGCCCAGTTTTTCAGTTCTTGGCTTTGTAATCACGTACCACCAGTGTGGTGTGTGTACCAGGGCACAGGATGGCAGGAAGGCTGTGGTACATGCTCTACTGAAGTAGAATTAGGAGTAGAAAACTCCTAATTAGGAGAACAGAAGAGGAAATGGAGTAATGATTCTCTGGAAGAGTGATGGGCTCTCTGCATAGCCTCATGACTGCACTGAAGTCCCATTTCCAGAGGGGAATGGCTACTAAATCCCCAGAGATGAGGACTTGTCTCCAGTCATGGAATGCTCCTCAGTGTGGTAAACCCAGTAGGAAAAAATGCACAGACCCTCCCAAATCTGCTTCTGCCTGCACAGGCATCTGTGATATTTCCCCAGCCCTGAGAAGGGGGCTGGGAGGAGATAAGGGAAGAAAGAGAACCCAAGCCGATACCCATTTCTGTCTGCATATAGCAGTATGCAGAATAGTTTATGTAAATTAGAATCAGCTACGGGACTTCTGGGAAGTTGGCAGTCACACTGACAGTGTCTCAAAGCTAAGGTATGAGTGAAATTAAGAGAGGAAAATCTCTTAAAGCTGTTTCTAAATAACCAGTACAAACACACAGTTCATTCAGCAAGAATTGCTTTGGCAACCTACGCTGGCAACTTCAGACACTGAGGACTGGTTTTTATGCTGCACAAAACTCTGCTTGTGGGTAATTTTTTTAAGCCAGATTCAGCTTTACTCCTGCCTTTGAAGGTCACATTTGAGAGATCATCATAGGCAGAGCAGAGGAAGGACGCTGCATGAATCATGAGAGATGATCTGTTTGCCAAAGCCCTGCAAGCTGTACCACTCTTGGCATTTTGTGCAGCATTTTGTCTGTCACATGAAGAAGATTCATACATGACCTGAAACAACTCAAAGAATGCAACTCCCTGACAGCTGTTGCGGTGCATTCCAGACACCACCACAGACAGGTTTTATCTCCCCACGCTCCAGTCCAGTGTTTCCCTCTCACCCTAGAGCACAGCCCTCCTGCTCTTCCCCCACCCTCACAACCACGGGTTGGTTCAAAATGAACAGAAAACAGCCACCCTCAGATCCGCCTGCTGCCCGCTAGCGGAAACTGGGAATTCACTGGAATTCATGGAACTGGAGGCAGGTCACACAGACATTACGCCCCTGATGCCACAGTTTATCTGGATAGTTGATATTTTAGAGTTTCATGTATGTAGTTCAGTTTCTCTGAAATTAACTTTTGAAAAAAAAAAAAAATAGAGAAAGATAAACCCACAGCCTTTCAGGGGATCAGAAACCAATTTCAGGAAACATTACCAACTTTGATGGTAAATGCAGCCACTGAGAGTAAACGCATTCTTTTGTGTGTGTATTGTGTGTGTGTGTGTGTATTGGAGCAAGTTTTTTATTGCATTTCCTAGAAATAGAGGAGTAAAAGTGTAGAATGGTATGATTTACCGCTGGAATACCATAGTACACCCTCATCAGTGGTGAGCTATTTTTAGAATGGCCCATGAGCAAGCAAAAAGTGAAGATTTTTGATCCTGCTTTTACCAGCGCTGACACTTGGAACCCTTCAGTGATCCCCTTCAGGGATCTCTTGGCAGCCCCTGCCTGGAGCTCCCCTGGTCTCTGGCCCAATGGTCAATCAATGACTGTCCTGGGGAAAATGGGACACTGCAAAAGGAAGGATAAAATATGCAAGGAATAAAAAGCCAGAATTAAATTGGAGGATTTAGGCAGTGTCCTTTCAGCTAATTCAAAATTTGTAATGCAAGTGTATCTAGAAGAGAGCTCTGAATGTCTTTGTCCTTTATCTCTTCAAAAATAGGCTATTTTCAGCAGTAAATCCAATGTCAGGACTGCTCTATTCTGGGTGCAATCCTGCTTTTCCATTTTGCTAAAAACATCTACTTAGAGATGTCTGCCCAACTGCCACTGGCCGCATTTTGGATGTAGAAGTCAAGTCTGCACGTGAAGTCACATTTGCATCCTCCTACAGCCACAGCACATCCATCACATTCCTAAAAAAGCAGCAGCACCAACTACGGAACAAAATGTTCACCTTGCACAGCAAAGAAAAGAATTTCTAAGAACGCAGCCACCGTACTGTTGTTGCTGTGTTTATACACCACTGGAACAGGAAATCTTCTGAAGAGCTCTGATGAAACTCCTGCCAAGTCTTTAGTGAAGAAGTCTAAACTCTGAGAAATTTCCTCCTGACCAGAGCACAGACTCTGAGCATGGACTTGGGAAGATACTGTGGCGTTTTTGTTGTAGCCAGAAATTCTGGGTGTCTGGCTGGCCTCTGAAGCTCAGCAAACCTCTCAGGATGTGCAGGACCTTGTCTGTAGCTGCTCCACCTTTTCCAAGGGTTAGGACAGCACTGCATGAGGACTACAAAGGGTCTAACTGCAAAAAGTACTCCCTGTTAGTAATTTAACCTTTCTCATTGATCCGGGAAGAGAGTATATAAACCAATTTATATGGGAAATCATGAGAGAGAGCACAGTATTTAAATTTACATTAAATTTACATTCATACGTTTATTGGTATTTTTTGCTAGCATTGTAGTAGGTGCTTAATTGTATCTATTTGCCTAGAAAAGCCCTTGAGAGAAAAAGCCCCAACACTTGGCATGGGAAGAATTACATCTGCCTTGTCTTTGCAAGTTACCACACAGCTAATCTGAATTTTTAAACTGGTGATTGGAGAAATCTAATTATGGAACTTCAGCTTAAATATGGACTAAATCAGCAACTACCTGAAGGCTGTATTAATTTATGTTGGATGAGGCTGCAGTGTCAGGAATATACAGATCATTTTGTTTAGAAGTAAATCCTGAAGGTCATGGACACTTGGTACTGTTTTGGTACTGCTGCAAAAACCGAGGGGTAACTCAGTCCATATTCCAGTGGTATAAGACAGAGCCAGTACAGGGCAGCTGGAGCAAAGAACTAAGGAGAAGTACAAGTTTAAACTGTTCTCCTGTAAGAATAGCTCCAGTTACCTTTTCAAAAGGCTTTTCTGTCAGTAAAGGTGTATTGGAATTACTTGTGATTTCAGGCATCACAGGTCACTATCTACATGTCCAGTAAGTTTTTGAAGGTCATCTTAGCAAGCTCAATTCAATTTATGTGATTAAGGGTAAGGCTTCCTCTAGACTCATGATCAGAAATTTTGCCAGTATTTTCTTGTGACGTTACTGTGAACTGAAATAGATGTGCAGTTGAAATACAGCACAGCACTCATTTCCAGTTTTACACAAGTGACAATAGGATTTCTCGCACTCTAGAGGACAAAGTGGCCCTGGAAAAGTGAGTCACCACAGACAGAAACCCTCCCTACAAGAGCAGCTCTGTGAGATCTCTCCAGAACTCCTGCAGGAAATCCTCCAGGCTGGGCACTCTTCCCACTTTCATATTCTTAATTATCTAATTTACTGATAAAGGACATCAAGGCCTACCTGATAAGCTACACTAATTTTACATAACATTATATTTCTTCTTAATTAATCCAAAAGTGTGTGTAGTGAGGTCTGTATATAACTAATAAAGATATTTCTAAAATTAAAAAATGCTTCATTAATATTGTTGGATGATGTTGCTTTAACATCAGATGCCAAAAATTCTACATTTTAAAGGGCTTTTTTATCTTTCATCAGAAACTGTCAGCTTATTCTCCTGATTCCTAGAAATTTTCCTGGAGCTGGAACATGGTGAAGCTAATCCATTTTGCACTCAGCTTGTTGAGTTCACATGTAAAATTGGCTGAGCTTTGCAATAAATCTGGAGAGGGATAATGTCTGAAGAAAAAAATCCAATTCTTTTTCCACAAGAGCAATTATGTGTTTTTTTTTTTTTTTTTTTTTTTTTTTTTTTTTTTTTTTTTTTTTTTTTTTTTTTTGTTTTGTTTTTTTCTCCTTTTCTTGGCAAATGAGGAATTAATATTTGTACTCTGAAGAAAACTATTGATCCACCTGTCAGGACCTATCCTTTCTCCAGGGACAGAGGAGGAACAGAAATCTGCATAATTTCTCAATACTTTGAAGAGCATAAGCCAATAATAAAATCTATATTGGATCAGTCTGCACAGTATAATGAAAGGTGCACATTCAGTAGTTTCTATTTGTTGGGTATAGGAGTTATTAGATACTGCAGAACCTAATGTAGTCCATCATCAGAAGAGTTTGGTGGTTTATAATTTGGGACTTGACTGCAACTGTAAAAAAGATCTATCAGTGAAGGTGGATTACAATCAGAGGAGGAATACAGAGGTCAGCATATCATGCCCATGGAAGATCTCTTCTCTGAGTACTAATAGTGATTTATTCAGATGTAGTCATCCAGGCTTGATGGCTTCAAGTTTTAAAAATCCAACCAAATCATCTGAAAGTGTCTCAGTGAATAGTGAAAGAAATAAGATTGTCCACCTGGATCTGTCTGAGAAGCTGAAAAACACTGCTTTGCCATCACCTTCTCATTTCTCAACTTCCAGTGTGCTAATTCTGTCTCCTGTAACAGCACCACATCAGTCTTTGTTCACTTTAAGAACAAGACCATTTCTTTCCTTTTAATTTGGACTGTAGAATCTCTCTATATTCAAAGAAATGGAACTGAGATTTGGATCCATTTGACCACATTAAGAATGAATTTTACTCTATTTCTATGGACTGAAAACCAAAGGTGAGGGAACACTTGAATCATTTCCTTTACCTCACCCCAGCCATAAAAATCTCCCCATGTGTTGATCGTGCTGAAGAATAAAATGCATCAGAAACTGATTCCACAATCCTTGACTTACTTCAATAGAAGCTCTGCATTTGCCTCTGGAATTGTGGGAGCACCAGGAAGGTCATGAACACTGTCCACCTGCAGCAGCAAAAGAAAATGTGTAGTCATGTAAACTATTCGGGACAATCTAAGCTGGCACTGAAAGGAAAGAAAAGTGGTGGGAAATGCCTGAAAGAATGGGAAAATATAAAAGCAGAGAGTGAAGATAGCATTACAGAGACCTTTCTGGATTATTAATTGATGTTTTTCTCGGTATCCTCAAGGTTCCCACTTAAAAATAATTTTTTCCCGAAGCTCCTCTCCCATGCACTCTTTACAGTCAGAATCTCCTTCCCATATTGAATGGATTTGTATCTGAGGATACAAATGCATGTATCTGAGGACTCCAACTGCAAATAACCCTGGCTCCAAAACCCACAGCACTGTTCAACACCTGTGCCAAGTTACTACTCTCCTTTTCATGGGCTTGGGATCTGGAAAGACACAAGAACAGAGAGCTGGAGAAACAGAGTGTGGCTTCAGGCAAGGGAGAGAGTGCTGGGAAGCAAGGGAAGCAGTGGAAAGGGAGCAGAGCTCTGTACTGGCTCAGTCTGGAAATGATCACTTCAGTGTTTTGTTTCAGCCAGACTGGAATAAAATTAGCAACTGGCTCTGAAATTCAAGGGCTGTGTTCCTCCAGCCAGCACTGAAAGCTCTGTAGTCCAGCAGGTGTATCTGGAAGCCAAACTAGCTTCATATGCTGCTGCTATAACATGTCCAGCCCAGTATTTATTGCTGCAGTTCCCCCAAACAGCATCCTGCTATCTCTGTAATTAGCACAACATTATTTTTAAGGATCCAAAGTTCCTTCATCAATTGTGGAGTATGCACATACAGACACATTCACACAAAATCCAGCAAGACAAATTTGTCATTTGGATAAAAAAACCACCAGAAAGCAGGCTGCCCTTTCACAGTATTTTACCAACAATTTGAGACTTTCCTTTTTTTTTTTTTTTTTCCCCACTCAACTAATTACGAAGAAGGATATCTAAACTACTGAAATGCAGAAAGTCCAAACCACATTTTCATGTGGTTAAGTGCTCAGCATTTTAATTCATGAGACTAATGTGAATCTTGATTTGACTTAGTTAATATCAACAAGGAACTTCCACTGAACATCAGACAGGATCCATCTAGTCTGGGCTCAAGGAAACCAGCATTAACTACCCTGAGAAAGTAATTTACATCACTTAAAATAAACAGTTCCAGAATAGCCAGCTGAGAAAGAAACTTTCCTCATAGCCTCAGACGGTTAATATATTGCTTATTTGAAAAATAGCAGTTTATATCTCTTACAGTAAAATATTTCAGACAACATGGACTATTCAAAGGAACTTAAGGGACAGAGAGGCTCAGCTGTCCCTTAGCTGAGGGGACAGCCTTAGTCCACAATTAGGTTTAATTTGCTTAACTTCCCAACCCCACAGTTCTCCATTCTCGCCAGCACACATGTGCACATCCTTTTTAGGAGACAAAACCACTAATTCCTCTCCTCCATCCCATCTGGATGGGATCTGACTTGTACATTCTCTACAGAACAGCACAAATTCCAGTTCAGACAGAATTAATTATTGCTGTACCAAGGCTTGCTCTTGTCTAGGTAGATGCTTATCAAGGCTTGTTAACAAATTGGTGACATACTCAAAATGTATTTTGTTCTTGGCATAATGATGAATTTGCTGTGACTGACAGCTTGGCCCGACACACGTTCATAGCGTGATAACTAATACCAGTATAAAGTGAGTCACATCTGTACCTGTTTTACCTAGAAGAATTGACTGAAAGGATAAAAAGTTGAGCTATATTCATCAGGCCCACTTTATTACCTCTTAACTTAGAAAATGATTGACTGGATAGTATTGGAATGGAGATGTGTGAGGAAATGTCTCGTCACAATAGCTGCATCTCTTGGACACGTCCTGTTTAAAGGCATCAAACTCTAACCCAAAAACTTCATCAGTGGGTGACAGAGGTTCACACATGGCTCAGTGCTGCTGGTTTCACTGCATCTGAAAGCAGACTCAGAGACAGTGTGGTGTCTAATTTACTTGCAAAATCAAAGAATTCCGATTTCAAGGGTTTCGTTTAAATGAAAATTCAGATTCTGGAGAAGAAAACAAAACCCACTAAAACAGGAAGGATGGTATTGTGGTTAAGTTTCTAGTATAGTGCTGTGAAGACCTGAATTATGTTCCATTCCTAGCCCTTCTGCAGACTATCTCACTCTGTGACTTCAAGCAAATCACTGAATCTCTTGGTGCTTCAGTTCCCCCTTTCTAAAGATGATGTTGGTGATTTGATCAGTTTAGATACTGAGCACATTCATGTAAGAGCTACCATGTACAGTATCAGCACAAGAGAGGCTCTAACCTCAAAAGACTAATAGTCAAATATGTGACCCTATTTACTGAACCGTTTTTGCAAGAAGATACTAAACTCTATACCGAGCTCTAAACAACATGCTGTCCCGCAGACACATTGGCCTGCCTGTTAATCCAGAGTCATAACAGAATCAGGGTCTGCTTCTATTCTCAAAAGCTAGGAGAAAGCTAAAATAGGGAGTGCCTGCTGGTTTTCTACACCTTTCAAGTTTTCTGATTTTTTTTCCCCCAGAGGACAGTCCCGGCAGTAGGGATGAATTTAACAGGCTGTGGAATGCCCCATAATGGAATTTATACTGGGGAATACCACACATGGTATCACAACCTCCTCCCTCCTGGTGGTTTCAGAGGGTGAGGAAAGGCTTGGAGCACAAATAGAGGAAGCTCTGCCTGCATTATTCTGCTAGTTGGGCTAAGAGTGTGGAGTTTAGAAAACTAACCAACAGGCAAATGTCTCACGTATCCCCAACAGATACAGTACTCTCCTACCTTCAAAACCATCTTCAGAACCACGTTTTCTCGCTTGCTGACTCCTGGCAGACCTTGCCTGGCATCCCTATTCCCAGTGCTTTCTAAACAGATTCTGTTACCTTTGTCCAGTTTCTAGCCAGTAAGCCATGCTCCTGCTGCACAAATGCCCAGCAATTCCTCTGAATCTTCTGTCATTTTTCAAAACAATTTTTACAAAACAGAGGTAAGGACTTTTATGTTTAACAAAAGTTGAGTTTGTGCTTTATCCTAGCTCTTGGAGGCTTACTGATATGAAGAGAGAGCAAAGGCATTTACTTTCCTGCTCTAGAAACAAGGGAGAAGGGAAGATGGGGTAATGTCTCCCAATAGTTTTCTCTCCAGATTTTGCTTTTCTTTTCTGAGACCATCAGCAGGGAAGGGAACACAATTTGTTTCTCCACGTGGAGAAAAATAGGCACTTCACATGGAAAGCTTTACTTACCAAACAGACTCTAATTCACCTTGCAAAAAAGCAGCAAGTGCTCCTTAAGCTGCCAGAGCACGGATCAGAATCACCTGGACTGGCAGCAGTGCTTTCACCTTTAGTCCCTGATGCAGAGACGTTTCCCCGCGTGCTCTGTCCAGCAGCTCTGCCCCGGTTCCATTTCTGCACCGCCCTCTGCTGGGTACAGTGACCGCACCCTGTCGGATCCTGCTGGCACGGAGCTCTTCCCACGGCGCACACTGCCGGGGTTTGAGGCGAGGGAGAGGATGCAGGAAAGGAAACTGAAGGATGGGAATGGAGGGTTGCAAAAATGAAACGTGAATGAGTAAAACTGGAGATTTCCCAAGAAAGCTCAACTTGTGGGACCCTCACATGTAAACCCTCAACTCCTATCACAAAAACTTTACTCACTGTCCAAATCTCCTTCACACACTACAGCTGAAGCCTGCTTCTCCTGGGCAAGCCTTTCTAATGCACTTCATGGAGCACCCCGGACCACTCTCACTGTGATTCACGTAGGGATGGTGTCAAACTTCATAAGGAACAGCCTGACACACTTGGCTTCTGGTGTCCCAGGTGGCAGGTTCACTCCATCACTCTCCTCTGCAACTCGGAGTTTACCTACCCATTCGAGCCTTGCCAAGCTCTGAAGCTTTGCAACTGAATATTGTTACCACATTCCTGCTCAATGAACACGACTTTTTGGACAGGCACTTTGTCAGCTGCACTACAGTCCATGGCAGACAGACTGCATGTGCACCTGCAGGATCTTTCTTTCCCCTGTGATCTTACAAAATTAAAAATTACATGAGAGTGAAACAGCTTTCCTGGCACATCTACAGCAACCTTCAGCCAGCTCCTTCTCATGTGAGAAACATGCACCCCACTGTGCTGCATTACAGCCACGAAGTGCTCTGCCCCTTAAAGCCACAGCGACGGCAGGACAAGGCTGCAGCAGCAGGGAGGGAGCTGGCTGGGCACTTCGGGGACTGAGGGAGGAGTTAAGAGGATCTGAGCTGTACTTTCGGTTCTGATTTACCTTATCTTGACAAAGTTAAGCACCTCAAACCCCTTTTCTTGGAAAGATGGGGAGGGGGGAGGAAGGGGGCTTTGTCTTGGCTAAGACTTTAAGCAGTTAAGGGAAAGGCCTGGCTGTACTACCTGTGTGAACACCAACCATGCCTTATCCAAACCAGCCATGGAATCTACTCCTGCATGGAGCACACTATGCCACAGCAAAGAATGGCAATATTGCATGTTCAAATTCTAAGGGAAGTTTCAGTTCCACCACTCTTTCATGCTTTTGCTTTATACAGTAAAGCATATGAGCTTCCTCCAGCAGCTTATGCCAAACCTTGACTAAAGCACTGTTGCTCAAAACTTGAGAGGAGTCTGAGCATAAAGTGAATCTCTGTGCCAGGTCTTAAAATTAATGGCACACTGCTTCTCCAAATTCATGACAACTATGCTTTTGCATGGCAGAACATAAGCAGTAAATTTTGGTGGCTAAAAAATCATCAGAATTTTCCAGTCACCTATTGTACACTGGCTGCACATCCCTGTAAGGTGCTCTGTTGCCATCAGGTTAAGTCAGTCTGTGACCACACTCGCATTTGAAAAGAATATTTAGCTCAAAGCAAGAAATACATTCCCTCAGCTTCATCCCAAAGGACAACTCACAAGGTATTGCCAGCCCCTCTCCCCTTAATCATTTGACAGAGATCCTTTTCATTGTCACATAATGTCATGTTAACTGCAGGGAAAGTTCTTGGCCTTTAAAATGTGGTGGCTATTACTTTAAGAAACATCCTCTTTGGAAGAAAGCACACTTTACTGGGCCTGCTTAAGGGAGCACATAAGACACTAGTGGGGTATTTGAGGTTTCAAATCTCCTTCTGAGTGAGCAGGAGAACATTCCACATCTCCTGCACTGGCTGCTGGCAAGGTTATAAATACAGCTGGGACTTGAACAGTTACTTTTAATTCTGATTACTCTGGAGAAAACCCCAGGGAAATTCTCCTTAGAGAACTCAAACCCCAGTGTGGCATCTTTACAGTCTTCTCAGTGGAAGGATCATAAGCTTCTCTGAATGCTTTTCACACTTTGAGATTATTGGTGTAATGTTTTGTCCTTTCTTGAACATTTAAGTTACACATTAAGTCCTCCCACCTCTTCTGTCCATGCTGACCTGTTAGCTCTGAGGAGAGCAGCTATTTTCGCTTTAAACCGCCCAGCAGTGGTTGCTTGCTTGCTTTTCTTGCAATTCTCCCTCCACGTTTTGAGGCAGCTGCCAGTCAGAGCCTCATCCATCACCTACCTCTAGTGTCCCCTGGCCTCCCTGGGGCCTCAGAGCGCTCCCGTGCTCGGATTTCCCCTGCAGCACCTCTCGACCCTGCCCGCGGCCACCGCCTGCTCCGCCGGGGCTGTCCGGAAAAAAAAAAGAAA
>VXBN01003815.1:454269-570663 GCA_013397395.1 Sinosuthora webbiana | reverse complement strand
AAAAAAAAAAAAAAAAAAAAAAGAGTAAACCCAGACACAGTCGGATAGAAGAGGAGAACTTGAAGAGCTGCGGGGCGCCCCCAGCGGCGGCCGTTCTCCCGTTCTCCGCCCCAGGGAAAGCGAAAGTGAACATAAGGCCACATGTTTTCCGAGAAGCGGGGGAGGAGCCGAGCCGAGCCCCGCCGTGTATAATAGAAAGCCGGAGCGATGCGCGGCACAGAGCGCTGGAGGGGCCGGGAGTGCTGGAGGTGCCGCTCGCCCGCCCGCCCCGCGGCAGCCCCGGCTCGCCGCGGCGCCAGGCAGGGCCCCCGCCGGAGGATGCTCGGCCGGCCGCCGGGGCCAGGACCAGGACTAGCAGCAGGACTGGGACTGGCAGCGTGTGCTGCGCTCCGGGGACGGCCCCCACCCGCGGCACCCCGAGGTAAGGGAGGGTCTCTGCCCCGGGGGGTCCGCGCCAACCGCGACGTGCATCGAGAGGGCTCGGGCGCCGCAGACAGATTAGCTCAGATTTCGAAGGAACCCTGCCAGATGTGAAAGAGCGTGGTGGCTTCGGGAGTCTTTGCCCTTTAATTTTTTTTTTTTTTTTTTAAATACATTTTCCCCTCCCTTTTTGGCTCAGTGTCCGTGCTCAGACAGACCTGTCGTGCCCGGTGTAAAACAGTGGGACAAGCACTAAGGGAGCACGCAGCGGGGTTTGCAGGGCCCCGCGCCGGCGGTGGGAGCCGGGGCAGCCCCGGGCCCGCAGTGCCCGCACGGCCGCGCTGCCGCCGGGACCACCCGGGCCCCGCTGAAGGCTCCGCTCCGCCGCAGTCGTGGCACCCTTGTCCCAGATCCCTGCCCTGGCTTGCGGCTCCGAAGACTGGCGTGTCCCCTGTTTGCTCTGTGCACTTTGGAAAGGCACTGCAAACTCTCTCTTGGCTCCCTACGGCTTCTGCTAGCGAGCCCTTTGATTTTTAGATCTCGGGCTAAGTGCTTATTTCTCCCCAGGGTGCCCTGAAACTGAACTTTTAACTTAAATACTGAGCGATAATCCTGGCCCAGTAATTGGAAAAACTGGCATCAGTTTCCTTCTGCTGTGCAAAGCAAGCCCAATGCTACTTTCAGCCTGTTACTTGCCAGCTTAAGGATTTTAATAACCCTCGTAGGTGCTCGAGGAGGTAATATGACCTAAATTAGACCAAACATCAAGTTGTTAAATTAGCATAGACAGGAATCCAGCGGCATGCTTTCTTTGAAATCCTCATTAGCATGTTACCTTGAACTGTGAGACGGCTGAGGGATTCATTTCTGAGAATCCTTCAAGGTTTCTCAACAAGCCGCTGCTGCAGATCTATATCTGACTATAGGGATAAATCCTAAAATCTATGCTTGCCAGTAAGGTCAAGGCAGCCAGCGGAGATGTATTGAACCACACTGTCAGAGGCAGACATTTCAGGCCAAACTCATTCGTGGTGCAGCACTGCTAATTCCTTTGAAGTAACACGAGGGATGAATTTAGTCCCTTATGTTGAAAGATATATCAATAGGAAGCAATTTAGATTGGGCTACTTAAAGTGCATGTGATACAAAAAAGAGAGAGAGACTGCGGAGTAATGCTTTAAGGGTTCACAGAGGTTGATTTGTATAAGCTAGTAGGTTGTAGCACTGCTGTCCCAAGGGGAACCTGGGGGAATGGAAATTGCCTTTTATGGCTGAGCCTCAGGTTAACAGGAGAGAGGAAAGAAGTTTTAGGATTACTGTGTAAACCGACTGTGTTACAGGCTGCCCCTCCAAATTACACTTCAGTCCTACAATGGCACCTCACCTCACTGTCTTCCCCAATTATCTGGGAACACAGCCATCACTCATTTTCTCTTTTTCACACAATGCATGCACCAAACATTGTGTGCTGAGTTCTGACATCGTAGTTGGGAAGGCAGAAAAAATGGTAATTGAGTTGTAAAACCCTGAAAGGGCTCATAGCAGGGAAACTGTATTATCTTCTGTAGCTGTTAATGATCCTTGCTAAATATTTTTGGAGCTTTGGAGTTTGTTGTAGTGATAGGCTGCTAATCTTGTCCAAAAGAGCAGTTGTTTGCTGCTTGGAAAATGAATATTGTATTATTTTATAATGGGTGGGAGGTGTATCAATGGAAGAGTTGGTCATTCAGCGATTGCAGCCGCCTGTCTCTGGGGATCGATCTCACATGGTATCTCTCCTTGGCATTTCAGAGTAGCTGCTGGAAGGCCGCCCTGCCGTAGCCACTGACGCTATGGAAGACCGCATCCGCTGCTCTCGGCTGTAGGATGGTAGTGCACAGCAAGGTGTCAGCAGATAATGCACTTGGAGCAGACCCAAGACGGCTTCTTGACCCTCCGGCACGGGATCGCTCACAGGCACGAGGCTTCCAGGGCCCCGGCCGGCCCGGCACTGTGCAGGCACAGGGCAACACACACTTCCGAACCTTTCGCTCCCAAGCGGATTTCAGTAGCATCACCCGAGCCAGCAGCCTGCTGGATGCCTGTGGCTTCTACTGGGGGCCTCTGACTGTCAGCGCTGCCCACGAGAAGCTGAAGTCTGAGCCTGAGGGCACCTTCCTCATCAGGGACAGCACACAAAAGAATTGCTTCTTTGCCATCAGTGTTAAGACTGCAAGTGGACCCACCAGTATCCGGATTAACTTTCAGACCGGGCGTTTCAGCCTGGATGGCAGCAAAGAGACTTTTGACTGTCTTTTTAAGCTGCTGGAACATTACCTAAGCTCCCCGAGGAAGGTACTGATTACCCCTCTTCGCAAGGTCCGCGTGCAGCCACTGCAGGAGCTCTGCCGGAAAAGCATCGTGAAGAGTTTTGGAAGAGAGAACTTAAATCGGATCCCACTCAATCCCGTTTTAAAGGACTATCTGAAATCCTTCCCATTTCAGATATAAGTGCAGCATTAACTGTATAGGGACACATTAGACATGTGTAAGGAAATCCAGCTTCCTGGGTTTTTAAATATGTTTGACAGCGAGCAAACTTATTTTTGTAGCAATTTACTGTATTTTGCGATGGAGCCTGAACACTTGACTTCTTATGTTTACAAAAACTGTTTGCACAAACCTGGGGTTTTAATACCCTGGCATAATTTTTCTGCCAAGCAGAATATTTTACTATTTTATAATATTTTTATTGGTATTAACATAATAAACTTTATTGTCACAGTTTTTAAAAAAAATAGTATCTCTGTTTTTAGTTTTAAAGGCTCTGGCACCTATCCTGCTGGCAGGCATAACTGCTTAACTGAGTGTGTAAGTGCAGACAGGTCTCCACGTGACCCTGCTTCTTTGACCTACCAAATTAGTCTGTCTTAGTGCTTATTCCAGCAGGCAGAGGACTCCTGCCTGCAAAAGCCCACAACAAAAAAGGAAAAGCAAGTAGAAAATATACCCAGGGTGAATCTGCCCAGGAATCCATCTCTCCTAAATCCATGAGAGCAGGGACAATGTATTAAGACTGCAGTGATGCATAGTTTTTGACGGAGTAAATCAAACCCTTGGCTGAGCAAACTGCACCAACACTGGCTTGCCTTGTTTCTGTTGAAAGGTGCAAAGCCCTTAGCTAGAAGAGGTTGCTGTCTGACATAACCAAACCCCATGAACCTTGGTGGGGAAAAAATAAAACTGTCCAGAAAGGCTTTTCACACACTTATTTAAAAGTCTGTGACCACTGTATCATTGTGGTGCATTGGGGAAAGGATAACTTAGTTCCCTTTGAAAATTTGCATACACAAATGGCAAGGTGCAGACATCCTTAGACCTAAAAAAGATGTTTCTCATCTGAAATTTCTCATTATCTACAGATCAGAGATTTGACACGTTAAAAGAATCCATCACTTAGCTCCATTACAGGATCCAGAGAACATAAGCCTCTGCATTTGCAGCTGTAATTTCTAGTGGCTAAACTGCATTCAAAGAAAGTTAAACTGCTTTAGACTGTTCTGTTTCCATCTGCTCATGAAACACAAGTGCCCCCAGAAACTGCAGCTGTGAATGACTTGAGATGCCCGAGTTGGCAAAGTGTCACCTGTATTATGAAAAAGTGATTCTCCTCTCCCCCAAGCATTTCCTGAAATCCATGAAAAGCTGACTTAGAAAACCAGCTGAACCAAATCACCTCAAAGAAGACACAGAGTCTTTCACAGAAATGTACTCTATCAGCCCAGATCTACAGTGATTACAGGAACTGCAAGCAGTAAATGAAGTCATCTTCAGAGTTTGGGAGATAAAAAGTTCTCTCCCCCTGCTGTAATTCACATTCCTTTTAAAGATAAAGCTACTTTTAGGACACAATGAGTTATGTCCTATAGTGATCCTTACTGAATCATTTGTTTAATATTTACCAGATTAGCTCCTCATTGATGTTTCTTTGGAATAAATAGGTTTCCTCCTCAGACATGACTAAGGATCACTCAGTGGACTGGACACTATGAAAAAAGGGAAAAAGAACACACAGGCAGTATCATGTGAGTTTCTGGGGTGTTGCTTCCCTAAAAATGTTCTTTGGATCAGTCCTAGAACAGCAGAAAGCATTTCTGCGTAATTCTAAACCTGGAATTAGTTGTCAAATGATGCATTTTCCCACAGCAGCTGCAAGGATATAAATTTGGGAAGTAGTGAATGCTGTGCTATGCAGCAGATAGGAGACTGGAGCAAAGCTACTGCCTGAATGTGAATGGCATTGTTAAATTGGAAAAAAGTCTTTGTAGGGTGAAGGCTGCCAGACTGGTTTGCAGACAGCAGAGATTGTTATCCCTTTCTCATTCTCTTTCCCAGTTCCACAGTAGTAACTTTTAACCCTTCAGGCTCCAAACTAATGGCTTCTTGCCCTGCTACACAGAGGAGTGCCCACATGACAGCAATACTGGTAGAACAAGCACAATGTAACTTAGAAGGTTCTCTGTTACCCCTGAGAAAACAAAGCAAAACCAGACCTAGATACAGAATAAGGGGCTTCCCACTGAGAGGTGTGGAATGAAAAGCATAAGGATTGAGTCAATTTCATTTTCTTCCTATTAGAAACAAACCTGTTTTCTTTCTCTCTTCTATTGCTTTAGAGTAAGTTTAACAGAAATAAGCCATATCCTCCTACATGAGGTGACTAAATACCTTCATTTTGTCTTTATTATGAAATGCAGATATGGGATAGCTCAGAAAAAAAAATATATAACCAAAACTATAAATAAAGACAAGAAGATCAGAATTGTATAAAATGTCTCTTAAGAGGAGACAAAGCTGACTTGTATTTTTAAATTACATTATCTTTACGTGCCTTATTTTTTTTCCCCTTCCTTCTCTTCTCTCTTTCTCTCCCCAGCATACAATACAGTGGCCAGGCAAATTCTCCTTCTAGTAGGTATATGTGGGTTGCTCCAATGCAATAAGTAAATCCTAATAAATCCTAATCACAGGATGTGTGTTCACAATATCACTCTGACTTTCCTTCTGTAAGAGCAAATGAAGGGCTCTCTAAAATGTCTGCTTATCTGTGTACACTGATTTAAGGGTGCTGTCACATCTAAGGGGCACAGCAGGAATCTCCTGAAGATTTCTGTAGTAATTTCAGCTGTCAAATCTCTCATCCTCAGTTTTAATAAAGCACCAGCAAGGTCAAATAGGGAATTTGCAGTACTCTGCACCTAAAGCCATAGAAACATACAACAGATTTTACTCCCTCCTGCTAAACAGCACATGAAGAGGGGTGATTCCAGTCCCTTTCCCTCACCCAGCTCTTTCCTCTGACCTTCTGACTGTGGCTGAAAAGTGAAGTAAACAGTCAATCTGTTAAAGGACTATGGGAAAATTTGAGCCATGCTCAGAAGCACAGCAAAGCCATGCTTTTGAAGAGGCTGCAATATTTACACTTAGTGGGGAAGGGAGAGCTTTAAAATAATGCCATTTGCAGCGTGGCTGTGCCCCCCAGGGCAGCAGGGTGGGCTCTGAGGACCCAGCCCTGCTCCTGGGACCCCACAGGCCGCGGGACTGAGGCCTCCTCGCCCTTTAGACTGAAACACTTTCTGAGTAGGTCAAATTGCATACAATGCAACAGCTGTAAAACACTTGCTAACGAGCAGAGCCAATTAATAGACCTGTAGAAGTTCATAAAGCTGTTTATTTCAGCCGTGGAGAGCTACTGAGGGCTCAGGAGGAGGAGCTTGTTGAACGCCGAGCAGGGCGCTGAGGCTGTGGTCACACTAATTCTGTTATGATTGAAGTCATTTACAAGAAGTGAGGCTTCAGCTGCAGTCAGCACTGATGCTATTTTCAACAGAGAAGAAAAAAACCTGTCCCCCAGGGCAACACGCTGCCCGTATCTAGCCATCAATACTCTTCAGCCCGCTCGTACTGAATGCCTGTGAACAGCACAGCCACCTCCTGAACCTCCCTGCTCCAGGGTCAGCCCTTCCTGTTGTGCCGGGTTGGCATTCGGCCCCCGACCCTGCCACCCTCCGTCCACGGTGCCAGCAGCTGTGTGAGTTACGCATTTATCCACTGATCAGAGACAAAGGCACTGTAACGGGGACTTAATTTGGACTCTATACATGGCCTTCTGTGCAAAGCTAACAAATGCCCGGGCCATAAGTTTCCAGGAAATTTATCCCAATTCCACAAAGTGCCAAGACTTCTCATTGCCTCTAACTTATCATACTTCTGCATAACTCAGATCCTGTCACTGTATCTATACAGCTGCTTCCCAGTACAGCAGCCACAGCTGTTTCCCAGTACAGCAGCCAAATGTGCAACACCTTAGTCCAATGTGCTCCTTGTGTCACCATGGAATAACAGAAACATGGGCCAGCAGGAAGTGTAAAGAGAAGCCCAACTTCTCCCACAAAAACCACTGCTCAAGTAGGGCAAAGCAGCAAATGCCAAAGAGTCACAAACTTCTGACTGACAGACAGCTGAGTTACCCACATGCCAGAAGTATTTCCCCTCTGTCTGCAGCTTAGTGACATGCTTTGGATGTAGCTATTGAAGACAAGAATGACAGATGATTGTGGACGGTGAAACAATTTCTCTATAGTCTTCAGCTATGAGAGGAGCAGATACACTGTGAAGGTGGAATATCAGCCAAAGAGAAAAAAGCAAATAACTAACTGCACCATAAGCCCCATTTGCCCAGTTTCTTTCATTCTGTTCTTCATAATTTAGCAAGGCAAAGTAGGATCACCTTTCTGTTGTCATTTTAATCTCAGTTACTCTTAATTTCAGCTATTCTTTGTAGCTCCCAGCCATGTAAAAAAATTGTAAATCTGGTCATCACTCTTAAAGTGATACAGAGGATATTGTCCAAACATCTGTAGTAAAATTTTAGGTCCACCAAAATCAATTTCCTGGGAATGACTGACTTTTCTGCAGATAGTTTTATTAAATAACAGTATCTTTTTAAAATTAAGTGCAAGAGTTATGATTGCATCACAAGGATTTCTTACTTGATAGAGCCTCAGCAAACTCACAGGCTGAGAGTGCTCTGTTTTGATGCTGTGTGTACACAAGGTTGTGTGCAATTTCCTACCCCATTCCTTGCAGGTCTGCAGAGTACTTGCAAATCATCCCCGTGCCCTTCAAACTGAAACTGCCCTTCAAACCAAACTTTCCCCAAATCAACTTCCCTACAGCAGAAACTAATTATTACTGGAATTTGAGTCAGATTGAACTTTCAGGCTAAGATTTTAGGTATCCTCTCTGGGATTTGAACAGCTTCTGGTTCCCAGACTGAGCACTGAAACCAGGAGCAAACATAAAATATTGTCCCCAAAACATTACAACACCGACTCGACTGAGGCTTACAGATTTTGTAATTGTCAGTGTAATAGTCTCATTCGGTTATTTCTTGACCCGCCTCCCGTCACTGTTCAGACAGTCTAGACAGATCTGGAGGTGGAGCTGGTATATCCCAGAGACTCATGAAACTGAAGTAGGATAAGTATTATCTCTATCACTAGATTTTGGAGATATATCTGCTACACAACAAGTAAAGTTAGTAGCTATTTTCTTAGCTCTGCCCAGGTAAAAAACCTTTTTGCTAGACTTTTCTGGCATCTATTCTATGTACCCAATCTATTCAGAAATAGCTTTGACAAATGTTTCAGAAATTACTTTGTTTTCTGTCACATTTACATTCTCATTTGCTCTCACCAGGTAAGTTGTTCACACCAGCTAATTTAAACAGCTGAATTAGATGAAGATCAGCAGCTTTCAGAAAAGTTGCATAACTGCCAGGACGTGCCAACTAGGTGCCAGAAAGTCATTGTGTGAACCTTCCCCACATTTCTCTCTAGTTCCCAGCAAGGTCAGCTATACAAAGTAAAATGAAGTGAGCCATGAAAGCTTTAAGAGTGTTATATACAACTGCTTTCTGTTTAAAATAAACTGAAACTACATTTCAGTACCTCAAGTCTTTTTCAGCTTGAGATAGGATCTTCCCTTTACAACTACAGAACCTTCTTTATCTAATCTCTCACCGTCAACAATTACGTGATTAACGGTAAATCCATCGCTGGCCTAAGACTAAATATGTGGTGTAGAATTCAGTCTCTTATGCAAATGCAGGTCTTTTTGTTTTGAAGAAGCAGAAAATATTATGTTTTTGTAGGAAAAGGAGAAAATTCTTGTCAACATCTGTAAAACTGGCAGCCAACAGAAGCTTTTCACAGACAAGACATTACAACAGGACTACCTGAGCACAAGTACACTCTTGTAGCCTAAGCTCTGTAAAGTATCACATACCTGTTACCGCTTGTATGTGTTCAGCCTGCACTGTATTTGTATAATTCTATGCAAAGTAGATGGTGCCTTTCTTAAATAAAAATTTTCAGTTCCAGTATTCTCAGGCCAGTACATTTGTCAATGTAATTTTGATTTTCATACAAGTTTCTGGTTACTGTAAATTTTCTCATTACTGTTGCTGCATAGAATTTTCTGAGGCTGTCAGATAACACAACATCTGTCTGTGATAACAGAACATACCATTGACCTGCTGTTCAACCTGAGTTTGCTACAGTTTTCCTCTCTAAGGATGCTGATTACAAAGGTTTAGGTGCACAATGGCATTTAGAACCAGTATGGTTCTTCTAATTTGTCAGCTATGCTGACAATGATTCCTCTGAGTTTCTGGTCTGTAAAGAAAAGGAGAAAAGGCTGCAGTGAGAGAAATGTTTGGCCTGACAGGGAAATCACTACTGGCCCAGGGGGCAGAGCTATTTAAAGCACCCCAAGGCTCATGCAGAGTGTTGGAGCACTCAGTGCTGTGGTGCACTCCCAACAACTGGGATGTTTGTGTGCTCCTCACCTCGCTGAACAAAGCACTTCACTCCTTTCTGGAGTGGATAACTGAGGCAACAAGAGTCTAGAGGGATGCTCAGAGATGAGTGTTTGCACACAGGGACAGTGATTCCTCCATCTTCCTCTAAAGCCTGAGAAGCCAGACACAGGAAGCACCTCACTGGGGTGATGTGGGCGACCTTCTCAGCTCCCTTGTTTGTCTTTAGGGCCATAGCTGTCATAGCCCAGGTCACGTTGCCATTAGGGATGTTGTTAAGGGATTTCTCAACAGGCTGCAGTGTCATTTGTCCTTGGGAAAGAAATAAGAACATCTCACCTAGTTTGTGTGTTGCAGTTGTAAAGGTCTCAAGCACTGGTGACACTAAATGTCTTCAACTTTGTGCCAGGGAAAACACAGTTCTGAGGATTTCCAGCTTAGTGCAGAACACACCTGGAACACTTGGTAAATTCTAATATGCCAAACTGAAAGAGTAGCCTACTCTGGCTTTGAATTTTAGGAATAGGAGCCATGTACATGCTGGTCAGAGGGATTTTTTCTGGCATCTAAATGCAAATAAAGGAGGTCAGCTTTTCTTTTGGAGCAGAGAGAGAGAATGAATATGAATAAGCAGGGCCTACTGAAGCTGTAAGGCACAAAGGATGATCCAGTTAGACACACAAGTACTTGGGATAGGAAAAGAAAATAGGAAAGGACAGAAATCCAGCCCTTGGCTTGAAGTGCTACTGAAATGAGGCTTAGGACTCTAAACTCCAAACAAGGAAATTTTCTCTTTCCCTGTGATTCTGGAGTCTTGCATTAGAGTTTCATTTTGGACTCTGCCAGCAAATTATTCTACACGTGATCCTACTTTACTTGCAATCTCCCCCCAGCTTTTATACAGATAATTCAGACTGATTTTCAGAGCACATCACAGAATGTGTACCATCTTTTTTTTGGACCCTTAGACAGCACTACAAGTGTCTCAGTAATACAGTACTCAGTAAAGAGAGGTTTGGCTTTTTTTTTCATTAATTAAGGCCTATTCTCTTTCTAGTCCTTTTACACCTGCCCTGCTGAAACAATGGCAAACTTCACATCTTTTTGACAGTAGAATAAGAGTCTCTTGATACAAACTCAGACTATAAACCTCTATAGGAACTATTATATAGGAACTATTATATTATATAGGAACTATTCACTTCCTTAACAGTGCATGCTCTAGTCCTGGAAGTCTTACTGTATACACAAATGTATTTAGGAAGAGTCTTTAGGGACTAGAATTACAAAGGCCTAGCTAGGTATCAAGAAATACTTGCTGATTATTCTCTCATATATCCAAGTATTATTTTATATCTGCCTTTAAAGCTAATAAGTTTATCAATGAAGACATTATCCTTGTGAACTGTACTGTTTGCACTGTGTATCTTTTTATTATGCTTCGGAACGAATTAAACCTAGGTAATATTTCTTCCCAATAAGTGTAATTTATGCACAATGTGCAAAACCATAATCAACCTCATTGCCAAGGTGAACACAATGACGATTTCAATCGCTGATACTGAACTAGCTTAGGACTTCCAAATCTGCATTAAAAGACAAAAGTGAAGAGTACAGGTAAGGCTATTTCTGTATACTAAGTATCAAGGGAGGACTACACAGTCCAGGGCTGCCTTTCTCAGCCATCTTATTTTCTCCTTGCTCTCCTACAGATCTCATTTCCTTTGTAATTTCAATATAGGTTTAAGAAGACGGTGACTTTAAAATGCAGCATATTTCACATCATTCCAAAGTATACTTTGGGCCTGGAAGCTCAGACAGATAGGTTTTTCCAGTGACATTTCTAGTGGGGAAGAACAATCTCTTCTGATCCCCTGGAGTTTAAAATACTACAGTTTATCTGCCAGACATGAACTTGATTCATGGTGAGGAAGAGCTGACTGCTGCACACACTCTGCTGCACACCTACTATTATCTGTTAATGTTGAAATAAGCCCAGCTGAAGCCCAAGGGCAATTGCATATAAATGCTAAACACAACCCACAGACACATTCCAAGCTGGTATAAATAGGCTTTGAGTGAATTTATGAGTGCATGTGTAATTCCATGAATGTTGTAGCTTGAGTGTTGGCCATTGGTGGAAAAACAAAAAATAACTGCAGGACCAGCTTGAAGCAAGTGCCAGGTTTAACTTATGGCCAGCGGACTTCAGGGCCTAATTAAAGGGGCTTAATTCATTCTCTAGTGAAATCAACAGAAATGAGCTGAAAAGTAACCTTGGAAAAAAAAAATCTTTTCTTTCTAAAGAAAAATTCTGTGTGAAATATGGGAAGTCTGTAGCATGCCAGAGAAAAGCATTCTGGAAGGCTGTGAAATTTTGGAAGGAGGTCATGTATTTGAGAGAGCCAGATAAACTATGAGCTGGGTTTTGAAAGAATTACGCAGGGAATAACAACTGCAGGGGGATACAGGTGGCTCTCACAAGTTCTTTCACCAGCTCTAATCTCCATTACAAAAATGGAATCCCAGGTGCATGACAGTTCTACACCTAATTTAGAGCTTATAACTCTAAGATTCTGGCCTGTTATGTATCCATCATAGTCCAAAACTGCTCAGCTTCCACTGACAACAATGAAGGCCTGAGCCTTTATTGAGGACTTGAAGCCAATTATTTTCCATACAACATACGCTACTGTTAGTCCAAATTCTTAAAACTTGAACTGACTACAAGTCAGTTTTAACAGCCTCTAGTGCTTGAGCTGAAATGAATGCAGTTCCTTTTATTGAAGCTTAATCCACATTAAGGGTACAATTAAGATAATGTGCTAATTGAAGAGGAAAACAAGGAAGAGACACCTTTTAAGCACCTTCATAAGGCAGCATCTTTTAAAATAACCATTAGCAAAGAATTTATGAAACTCCTCCAATTTGAGTCATAAAGTGTTTATGTAGCAGGCAGATTATGAAAGTAGCTTGGTGTCAGTAGTTCTAAAATATACAGAAGTGGTTGAATTTTAACTACTCTCTGTTGGGTTATATGATCATTTGCACATTTGTACTAGAATGGCTCTGGCCAAGTGTAGCTCAGAAAGTTCTTCAAAATAGCACCTTGAAAATTTGTTGAGAATCTAGAGCGTTGACCTGTGGAGACCATGTGGCACCACACCAAAACTGACTAAGTGAAAAGAATTTCAGAGTAAGAATAGGTACAGTCCACTCACTTTTACTTTAGTTTTCTGCAGGTTTTTCTTTTAGTTGGTTGCATAATGAGAAGTTTGTACAGTAAATCACTAGTGCAATAGGCAATGGCATTCAAACACAAGGAAAACAAATCCCTTCCTTTTAATTCAAGTCCATCCGGCTTCCCATGATTTCCTGTTCTCCAGCGCAGTTCAGTTCCTAGGAAGAGTTGCACAATACAAATATACTCTTGCCTGTGCTAACAAAATAACTGACCTGCCATGAAAAAGCTGGCATAAATATTATCTCCTCCTTGGAAATCCTAACAGCTAAATTGCATGTGGTAATCCTTTGTGCTATTAATGCAATTTTAAACAGATATAATGTTTAAAAATCTAAACAGAACAAACAATGTCATGCCCTGTTCCATGCAGGATGTACAATAAATGACACATTTACTGTAAAACAACTACATGAGCACTATCACAGTTAAAGAACATATCTCAGAGTCCCAGCTGTCTAAATTTGCTGGTCAGATATGATTCTCTGGGGAATTAAGGGCTGAGGAGGGAAAGAGCATCATCAAACAATTCTTTCTAATGTTATTGGATGGGGGAGGGGAGCAACCATCTTTCCACAGAACTCAGTTTCTGCTTTATGAATCAATTCATGTTTTCTGCTCTGTATAGTTCAATACAAAGAGGTCTGAGGAGGATGAACTAGTCAATATTCAAAATCAGTTTTACTAACTTTACTGTAAGTCTAAATGAAAGAAATATACTCATATGATCAACTTGGAGCTCCAACTAGCAAACACTAGTTCTGCTTTGGAAATACTCCAGTCTGTGACCTTTGTCTCAGCCACTTTAGGAAATGGAGCTGATAACCTAGGAATAAGTCCAGGAAAATAAATTAAGCATCTGGAAACTGCATGGGAGTGTGCTTAGGAGACGGAATAAGGATTTAACAGTGAACAAATAAAATCCAGAAATATTTCTGGAGCAATGACTGAATCACAGGATTTCTCAGGCACAGGGAGCAACTGAAGCAGCAGCCTGAGACCTCTCCTGCTCTCTTCTGCTCAGCCAGAGATGCCCTAGGGATGCCCCAGTGTTGCACAGCCTTCACAGGCCACAGTGCCTTCCCGTCTGCCACAG
Source organism: Sinosuthora webbiana (assembly GCA_013397395.1). Taxonomy (NCBI): domain Eukaryota; kingdom Metazoa; phylum Chordata; class Aves; order Passeriformes; family Sylviidae; genus Sinosuthora; species Sinosuthora webbiana. Next base: position 557,046 of record VXBN01003815.1, on the reverse strand, counting down.
AAAACTGTGGAGTGCAGGACCTTCACCTGTGAGGGAGACAACAAGAACCCAAACCAAATCCACTCCTGGCGCTGGATCTGTTTGGCTGCTGAGAGAAGGAAAAGTCTTGGCAAATATTACTACTACATCAGGACTCTCATGTTGGATTGGGAAATGGTGTGAAAGGCCAAGCCCATCCATGCTCCTAAGACAACCATTTCCCAAGACCAAAAGTATGAAAAGGAGAACTTCTCAAGAACTAAAAACTTCCATAAATCTCTGCTGAAGTAAGGGAAGTTTTGCTATGGATTGCAGAGGCAGCAGAAGCAGAACTAGATCACACACGTATCAGGCTGACACAACAGGTGTTCTCCCTCCTAGGAATAGTCAAGAGTCTTGATTTCAGTACAAAGATTTACTCACTGTGTGACCCAGCACATAACATCACCTGGCCTGCACCAGTCACTTCTACCTGCATAGCTCTGACAGTAACAGAACAGGGTGTCAATACTGACAGAAAAATCAGTACAAGAAAGTCAGAAGTGCTTCCTTGCCAATTCTTCCTGCAGACAGAAAGTGCATGACCTAATTCAGGAGAATCAGTTTGCAGATCAGAATATTAGTCTTCCATTTATCATCTCACCAGTGATAAACTGGAATGTGGTGGCTCTTATATTTCAGGAGCTTGCCAGCGTTCAGATGCTCAGAGGCTCTGTTCTGATTTTTAGCACTTGATATGAGTAACACTGAGATTTCTTTTCAGGATTCTTTTGCTCTTTCCTTTGTTTTATTTTGACAATCCCAAAGAACATAGCTAAAAGCCATAGTCATATCTGGGTCAAGATTTTCACATCTGATTATTGAATCTCTTGGAAAAATTATTTGCCTGGGAATCAGAGAAAAATTTGTGTGTTAATTTCCATATTATTCTAATAGCTGGATTTTTGATCAATACCTAGCTAGTGGAAAGGGGCTCAGTTGCTCTACATGAACAAACAGGGCTTTGCAGAGAACTTCCTACAACAACAGGGAACACAGGGAAATCATGTCACAAGCTCATTCTCTCTTCTCCACCATTTGCCTTCTCTTCAAACTGATGACACTTAAGGAGTATTTGCACTCACAGACAATCTGGGGAATGGGAGCCCTCCTAAAAAAACCTCTGCTGGCTTCAGAAGCCTTGTAAAACATGGCAACCAGGCTGCAAATAAGCAAGGAAGAGATAGGAAAAAGTCACAAGTGTGGCTGTCATGACTTCTTTACCCTCAAAAAGCTGGAAAATACAGCGGTAGGGGAAGGGGATCATGCCCTCTCCTGGAAGTAAAAGTGGAGGATTTCCCTCCTCTTCCCCTGGAAAAATCTATAAGGAAACAATTGTGGCATTTCCCTGTGTGTCTCCTCCTGTGTGACTTCCAAAATTGTTGTTACACAGGTTGTGGGATCTGCCCGGTCCCTTCTGAGTGGGAGGGGGCAAGCACAGACTTGCTGCAGCTGAATGACAGCAAAGGACAGAGGCAGGCAGAATTTCTCACCCTGTGTCTACACTGGCACGAGTAAGAAGTTGTGTAGTACAGGAGGAGCTGGTTCTGAGCCAACCTACTCAGGCTCTCAGCAGGCATTAGTCATTTTGATAGTGGTCTAAATACAGCCGCCCAGCTACTTCTTGGCAAGCTTGAATCTCTGTGCCATGTGCAGGCTGATAGAAGGAGTCCCAGGCACCCTTATCAGCTGAAAGATACGATGCCAGCAGCTGGGGGAAAGCGAAACAGAGGAGGTGGGTGTGGTGTGAGCACACAAAGACACGTGTTGGGCCAATGAATGTACTCAGGTAAGCGAGAACCAAAGCAGACACTGCTGGACTGTTTGAAAGTAATGATGGAAACAGTTAGCATTGGGAAAGTGGTGCCTGTTCACTCGTTATGATGTTGCTATGTGAAATTTCCATAATTTTCCTTAAAATGGTGATTTGTTACACTTTGAAGTCCTTACTTGGTAGGGCAAATGCATTTACTCATGGAAAGAGAAAAAGGATCTCATTTCATCCAAGGAGCTGTAAGGTAACTCCTTTAACCATTCACACATGGCAGATCCTACTCCTCTTTCTAGCTGTACCAGATAATTCTTTCCACTTCCCACATAAACACTGCAGTGCCCTCAGTCTGTTCCTGTAACTGAGTGGTTGATCCTCCACGCTGAAACTGGTAGGCAGGTTAAAAAAAGCTCCAAAAAACCAGACTTATCCATACTGTTTATGGTGTCTCCACCCGTTACTTTACTTTTACCATTAAAAGTGTTAAAGGTAACCTGAAGGACTTAGTCCAAGTAGCTGGGACCCTCAACAGCCAGTATAACCTTTCTTTGAGTTGCTCTGAATCAAAACTGCTCAAGTCTGGTAAGTAAAATCAGTCCCAATCCACATTTTGCATTCCCGAAAGTGAAATTTTTCTCCATAATTTTATCTTTCTTTTTTTGTGAGCCAGAAACTAGAAGGCTGCTGGCTGTGTATTTTGCATGATAGAAACAATGTAGACAGAGCATTTTTTAAAACAACTCAAGAGTGTGGTGTCACAGACAGCTGCAACAATGACAATCCAGCAGCTTCTGCCTCAACCTGGCCTTTCTCCATCCCTGCTCCAGGGCCATGGAATCCTATGGTGGATCCTTTATGGTGGCTCCTGGACTCGTCTAGAGCCAAGACAACTTGTTATTTTAAAGGAAAAAAAAATCCAGTCACGTCACAGTAAAGAGAAAAAATGGCTAAAAAAAGGTGTCCAAGAAATGTGGGCACTGGTGCAAAGCAGAGCAGGAGAATGTGGCCAGGATGGGCCAGCTCCTGTTTGTTTACAAAACTGGCAAAGCCATCATGCAGAACACCAATAAAAGACTTCTCATTCCACACCAGAGTCACTGGACAGCTATTGCAGGAGCCTGCTGTTGAGTTTGGCAGAATCAGACTGGAAATAAAACGCTGAACTGAAAGCACATACCCCATAGCTGAGAGAAGTCATTCAGAGTCTATTAATAATGTGACACGTAGGATCCAAAAAACATATAAAATGATTGACTTTGCTAATTCTGTCACAGCAAGTGCCTTTCTGATATGAAAATCTTGAAGAAAAAGTTGAGTACAAATGTCCTATCTCTTAATTCTTCAGGAGGGGTAAGTTAGAACTTTAAATACTATATTTAGATTTCACAGCAAAAAAAACCCCAAACAACTCAAACCCCAACCAACAATCCTGAACTAAAACCAAATAGTTGTAATTAAGGCTGAATACTTATGGAGTAAAATGAAAGACTGCCCAAGAGAAAAAATATGTCACTGACTAATCAAAGAATATTTCAAACTATGCAAAATTCACACTGAATTTTCTGCAGAAAGTTGACAGCGACCACAAAACTGATTTTCAAAGAAATCTCAAAAAAATTTGAGTTCTTCCTAAAACATAAGAAATTTCTTCTGTGCAAAAAGTAATTGAGGGGCTGGAGAAGAAGCAGCCAGTTTTATGTGGGTTGTTACACCTTCTGCATCAGGGTGGATTTAACTTGTGATTGTATGAGTAGGGCCATCAGATGTTCACTTTGCACAAGCCATGCTCTCCTCAGGGGAGAGCTGCAGCTGAGTAAGAGCCCGAGTGTCTGATCCAAAAGCTACTGGCAATGGAGAGAACTTTTCCAATGATCTGTGGAGATCTAGACCTTGGAGAGGAAGAAATAGCAGAGTCTTTTCTGAGTGCACAAAGAACCAAAGCCTCTTGGCCAAGAGCAGGCACATGCAGGGACTACACAAGGCTTCCTTCGGATAACTGGTACATACACATCATCGCTGCTTCAAAGAAAGCATACAGGACAATACTGAATTCTTGGAAAAACGGGAAGAGGAAGGGAAAAAGGAGGGGAAAAAACAACAGTAATTTTTAACTTACTGGAATCCAAAATTATTTTCACAGAAAATGTGGTTGGTTACTATAATTTGGGAAATGATTGTTGCAATCTGCCTGTTGGTAATTCCTTGAAAAGAAAGAGCAGGCTTTAGGCCACTAGGCTTATTTTTTTTTTTCATCAGAGCTTTAAAGTCCTTTCATCTTGCTGCAGAATACTTTTTTAAAACTTCAGCTTTCTCAGTGTTTGAATCATACATGAGTTAAGACAGTAGCTCTGTAGAGAAACCCCTCAGGGCAGTACTTTCTCCCTGGAGGATGTTCTTCCCACTCAGGGAAGCAGCAGGGACTGTGGGCTAAGGCCGAGTGCTGAGCCTGCTGTGCTTTGGTTACTCCTTCTGGCTGAAGAACACGGCATGAGGAAGATGAGGGAGAACAAAAGGGGCCAAAAACCAACTGCTCTGCTACAGTATGGTCTCACCTCAACTCAATGCAACAGAATTGACCCTTGGCAGGGCCGGGGCAGAGCAAATTAACTTTTTCCCTGTTCACTGACTAACAAAGCTCTTCTGTGACACAGAGATCCCTGCCAGGATCAGGTGTCTCTCTGTCTTGCTGCCTGTAGCAGAACTTGGTACACCTGTGCTTTCTGAAGGTGCTTCAGATGCAGGATGCACAGCACCAAAGAGCTCAGCTGTCCTAGGAAACACTGAGGGAATACACAACAGGGATTTATTTGTTCCCACACATTCACAAAAAGTGACAGCTCAATCTGCACTAGAAGCAAGAGGTAACCTACAAATCTGAAACAAAAGAGGATATTATGGTGTACATCAACAAAATGTTCCCAGGCACAGTTCTGGAGAAATGACTACTCAGCTAGTAAAAGTATTCTAACCAGATTAGCACAGCTGTTGTCAAATATGCTCAAACATGTTTGCAGAGGAACATTCAATGGGGCACATACACGTTGATGTCAGTTCCAGTGATGTGCTCTCTGCACACTTGAATTGTCCTGACAGTACTGTAGCAGCAAAGGCTGCTAAAATATTTGTTTTTAAAAGAGATACAGGAGATCAGCTCAACAGAAGAAGTGACTGTAAGTTTCAGTAAAGTGCCCGTTTAGTGAACCAAGTCTGGGATACCTTGTGCTTTTGTAGTTCAAAGGGAGCGTCTCTCTACATGTTTGGTTTTTAACACCATCCCTCCATGTGATTAAAGAAAGCCACAAGAAAGAGGTTTCTACATTATTATCTCTTCCTGGAAAACAAACCTGTCTGTTTCCCCGAAGTTTGCTGGTACAGAATTATGCAGCTTTAAAGGCAGCCAGACATTTTGGCTGCCCATCTGCTTTGCTTTCCATGCAGCTGTCATTATCTCTGTTTTACTTTACCTGAACTTAACAACCCCTCACTCCCTTTCCTCCTCGGTTTCAGTAACTCTTCAAAATGAAAATCAATAGTGCTCCTTTTACTCCAAAGTACAGCCTTTCAGATAATCACGTCATATCGTGCAGCAGCTGCTTGGAGCCTGTGTGGCAGAAATAGCCCTTGGATGAAGGGTTTCCAGGAAACAAGCTGCCTTTTTCTAGCATTTCACTCTTAACTTGTAACATTGGTTTAGATCAACACTGGGTTTTTATCAGGGATTCAAGTGACAAGTTAGTGGCATGGCAGAGAAAACTCAGAAAGCTTTTGAAAAGAATTTCATCTAAAAGGCACTAAATAAACACAGATCTGAGTCAGTGGATTTCATTCCTGTTAAATGGTCATTGAATTAAAACAAAATTACCTCAAACCTCTCATTAACAGAACTGCATGTGTAATTTCAGTTTCTTTTTTGCTTTTAACAGGATTGTAAATGGGTTATAGTAATCCTACTTCTTTTTAAGAAATTTGTCCTCATGACAGATGCATGAAAGGCCCGGGAAAACCCCCTCCCTCTTCCTCTAGAAGTGTCAGGTTTGTGAGGAAGAGCTGGCATTGCAAAAGTCTGGACATAATTTAAGAAATGTTCCTAGCAGACAGGGCCAGAGCCTCACACACCGAGGCTCCAGGGCGGTCTCCTGGTGCTGCTGGGGCTGTGCAGACGGGTGGTCTGGTCCCTCCGTGGAAGGGAACAGCACAACTGAAAGACCTGAGCACCGAAAGTGAATGTGCTACAGCTGACAGTTCTCATAATCCAAGTTATCTGAAATGCCAGATCGCTTCAGAGACAAGCCAGGTTTCTGTCAGTACTGGGGAGGAGCTGACTTCTACAAACTTCTAAGGAGTTCACAGTATAAGTGACACATGGAGAAGCTGAAAGTGACATATTCTGAGAAACATGGTGATAGGGTTGTGGGCAAAGGACTGCAGCAAGGCAAGTTTTTGCATTTGTTTTATCTTGGGTCTTTTTTAAAAAGCAAGTTTAGCTCTTCTGTCTTTGGAATATTATAGATATATATATATATACACACACACTAGAAATGGAGATGACTTTGTGGTGAATTGTGGTACCATAATATAAATGCACCTAGCTGCCCCTCTGCTTTGTCCTTGTAAGATATACATGGCCATAACTGTCCCTCTGGGCTGTTCATGGGACAGAAGTTACCCTGCTAATTATTTCTCTTTTCCCCTACCATCAACTAGTTTGGCCTGTCTCCTTAAGTTTCATTTGCCTCATCTCTTGTAATCACAAAGTGAACTCTCAAGAGCAGAAATAGCAGCTAAAGACAGATGTTTCAGTCTTAAAAAAGATCCAAAGCTTTCCTTTAGGAGACTCATCTCTTTTTGTAAGAATAACTGGATTCAACACTGCCACAGCACAATTTACGATTAAGCTATTTTTAGTTAAAGTTAAAAGATTTCTAAGAAGAAATTGTTATAACATTCCTTTTCCCTCAGAGTCTTCTGCTATTCTGTAGAGGGAACTTGGGTTTATAAGCACAGAGCTAGAAAAACAAAGAGCAAAACCAATCAAAATTTACAAGTGTGCCATTTGGCTAAGAGGCTGCCTTGTGACTGTCACCACAAAATCTTCACCATCATTCCCAGGCTAAAGAATGCTCTCATTGAAGAACCTGAACTGTAAAGAGTCCTGAACACAATTTTATTTACAAGGAAGGTCCCAAACCCCAATGAATCTTGTCCATGTTGGGGCATTTCAGGATGTCACATCATTTCAATGAAACCAAGTCCTGGTGAGAACTTGACTGCAGATTTAGACATGGCTGTCTCTCTGTAGGGTTGGTAAATAAGGGAAAAATACATATCAGTCTTGGTCAGAGAATGGGCTTCCTTTTCCTTTTAGAGACAGTTGCATCCTACAGGAGCACTGAGCTGAGGGGTGTGAAAGCTTTGCTGCAGCTGCATAGTGACTTCTTTATAACCTTCTTTGTGCTTGCATGAAGGACCAGTCAGCAGCTGTGTCACTCAGCTTGGATTTTAAGATTTCTTCCTTTATACAACCCCAGAGAGATTTTCCTGCATTCCAGAGAACTGCAACTGGCTTTGCCCCAACTCCCTCCTCCTCACAGCCCCATCCTGTGCAAGCAGACACCCTCATCATGATGGCACTGTCAAGCAGCAGCAGCTATGACTACATACATGGACTGCATTTGCTTCCTTCCTCCCTCTCTCCCTGTGGCGGGCACAAGAACCCTGGATCTCTCTATCTCCCCTATCATGGTGCTGCCTGGCTGCCCAGGTAATACCTGGTATTTTATTGGGTTTGCAGTGTCTTCTGTGGGGAGAAATGACAGAGCAGGAGCAAGTGTCCTGCAGGCTAAAGCTGCCTTTGCTATTGTCTGGAGAAATGAGGCTGAATTCCAGATGGAGTGTCCAGGGAGGGTACAGACACTTCAACTCATCTTTGTCAAGCAGATGGGAGAAGGTTCAGGGCTGAAAACAAGGAAAGAAACAGCAAACTTCTCTTTAGCCTACACACAGGCTGATTGTATGATCTGATATCAGAAATACACATAAAGCTAGAGACAGATGTAGCAGTAAGTCACTTAGTTGGGTGTCTGTTCATTCAAACCAGAATTACTCTACACTGCCCACAATCCATTTGAGACAGAGTGCCTTAATTGAAAATAATCTGGTGAGAGAATTATTTAGCCCAGACGTGTGTGGATGATGAGCAGGAGTTCCAGGTCCCAAAATAGCTCCATTAAAGCTCAGCAAAGTAAGCAAGCATCTCTCTGTAGATTTCTGCCAAATGCAGGACTCCAAAGCCACCTCATCTGGCAGCCCTCCAGAACTGATGTTCACTAAGAGCAATGATTCATATTTACACTGTTCTTCCTCAAAATACAGGGGGATTTTGAAGCATATCCAGACACATGAAACTTTTCTTTAAGCAATCATCTCATTGCCAAGTATTTATATGCTGAGAATTCCCCCCTACTTCAAGGTAACTGCAACATATAAAGTAACAAAATGCATTCCAGTATTCTGCAGCCCAGTCTGACTGGGGCAGAGCTGAAATGTTTCTTGTCAGAAGTTTTAAAGATATAGATTCTAAGATGAAGTCCTTTAACCAGGACTTAAATCCAGCTGTTTTCAGCCCACATCCAAAATTCATGCCTCACTGAATGCCATCTAGTGTTTCAAAGATAAGCATTTTGAGTAAGTGCCACCTTCACCAATGTTAAAAAAGTAGTTTATTTTTAACTCACATTTTACTTTCTTCCCATATTCAAATTCCCTGTTCTAATCACCATTTCCAGTTAACCCTTATCCATTTCTGGAGAGGCTGATGTTCACTACTTGGAAAGAGGAAACACTGGACTTAAGCACCAGAATTACTCAGTAATGAATCAAGAGTTTGCTTTACGACAAAAAAATAAAAAAAAAATAAACTAGACTGGAAAAAATGTATCCTCTGTGGAACTGACTCAGTGTGATGAAAAGTGGCAGACAATACTATTGATAGTATTGTTCTTCTCAAGTCATCCCCTGACAGACTCCTTCAGTGCTGCAGTACAAATTACAGGAATTGGCCACAGTCATACACATAATCCACATCTTAGCAGCAATTACAAGGTTCAGAGGTGGATTATACATATGTTGATCATGGAAAGCAGGAAACTGATTCATTGTTAGAGGATGAAGCATTTTATGCAAGCTCTGCTACCAGGAACATTCAGAAATGTCTTGCTGCAATGCCCCCCTCAGAACTCATGCCACTCACCTATTCTGGAACAGGAAATGAATGACCTCAGATTTTACCTCACACACTCACGTCCTGTCCCCATGCAAGTTCTTCAGGCAGGTGGGTACTCACAGCACCCAGCAGCCATTCAGCCAAGTCACTTTGGTGAGATGACTGGTGCTGCTGCCAGTTCTGGCTGGCTGCTCATTCAGATATGCATCCTCCTCCTTGACTACAGAGCCCTTCCTCTCCTCAACAAATACTCCTGCTGTAGTAAACATGAACCAACAGTCAGGATGAATGGTATGGAGGGGATATTAAAGAGCAATAGAAGAATAGGCAAAGAATTCAGCATCACCAAAGGAAAATACAGTTTAATATCACTGAGCTTAACTAGCTCAGGAAAATATCCCAGAATAGCCCTTATTTGGTAGTCAAAATTACTGGGAAAAGCAGCAGGAAGCATGCTGGAGAGAAGAGAAAATCCTGCTGCTATGCCATGAGAAGTTGAACACAATTTGTATTTTCACTGTAGGTTGCACTATGCCACTCACTCCTACTGACAAAAACCACACACCTTAAGTTAGTATCAAGATCACATTGAGTAGAAAACCTGCACAAAGTCTAGCTTTGGTAAATCACAAAATGAAAACACTCACATGGTAAATACTCCAATTCACAGTTTCCTGAGTCTGTTTAATATAAGTGGATATTTATACTTCTATCTGACAGATCTCAGTTTCTTAGATTGTTTATACTACTTTTGGAAAAAGCTGTATTTATAACAGCTTCTTATAGAGCTTAGTCAATGAAACTAGTGTACAGTACATTTAGTGAAATTATATCTAAAAGGACACCACTTTAATATTTTAAGAGCAGGAGAAATACACACAGGTCCAGAGAAATGAAAAAGAAATGTTTGAAGAGAAAAAAGGGTAGATGTGAGATTGGAGCGTCTGCAGTGTGCCCCAGAGCAAAAGGCTAGAGAGCTGAAAGAGAGTATCAACCCTAATGGTCAAAATAGGGGCAAAGAAGGAAATAAGAAAAAAGGTGCAAAAAAAAAATTAAACTCCACAGATAAGGAAGAAGTGTCTTACAGGAACACAGCTATTGTAAAGCTATTATCCCTAGTTTACTTTGGCACCTTTACTAGATATGGTTTGGTCTGAGATGGGACAAAATACTATACTGGTTTAAAAACACTCAGTAAAATGTCCCATCTATGAACCATGCAAGGATTCCCTTTCTACATATATTTTAGTATAAACATTTTCTTATTTTATTCTTAAAATGTGCTTTATTTGTTTTAGTATAAAAGAAAAATATATACTGCAAAGTCCTGGAAGAGGATTAACAGAACAATTTTGTCACTGGGGCCACAACTTAAAAGGGCACAGGCACTTGAACTGTCTTAAACTTCAGCTGGGTATTAGGTAAGTGACATATGAAAGATTTTGGTGGAGAAAATAAATCAGAGTGTATTTAAATGAGGATTTCTGGAATGCTATATTGGGTTGCTGTGAACTCTATCAGAAGAAATGTGTATACCTGTGAGCAGGATTTTAAAGCACAATTTCACCCAGCAGCCTGCTGAGGTTAACTCAGTGGCATCTGCTGAACATGTTCTCCAATAAAGCAAGACACTGCCAAGAATCATAGAGCTGCCAAAACATTTTCTTCTCCCATTTAGACATTTCTCATTTCAAGAACCAACCTTCAGAACTGTGTGTGGAGAGGGGGTTCTGAGCTCCAGCTCTAAGCATAAAGAACATTCTGACACAAGTTTCATCACATGCTAGAAGTGACATGTGGCTCCAAATCCAGTTCCTAAATTGCTGCTAGGGCGAGCAGAAGACAGCAGAGCTTGTGAGCAAGAGCAACCCATGAATGGCTCCCACAGCAGCTGTGGGCTGGCTCAGCTCTTGGCCTCACTGCAGTGCCCACTGCTTCAGGGTCACCTGCTCGGGCTGCAGGGACTGCAACACAGGCTGCAGGGACTGCAACACTGCCTGCAGCCCTTCAGCTGCCACCACCAGTACCAACAAACACAGGCAGCAGCTGCTTGGTGCAGGGACACGCAGCTTGTGTGGTGAGGGGAATGCTGTGTGTCACAGCGGCGCCACATCTTCAAAGGCAAGGTGCTAAGGACCAATGTTTTAGGCTAAAACTAATGACACCAGCAAACAATCCACTGTTTATAAAGCTTCTACTCTTTTGTTGATATTGGGTATGGAAAGCAGGCTTTGGACCTCCCACACTGAAGATCAAAGTTGTTATGAAAGGGCTCACATATCCTAGGATCTTAAGTCTTACCCTCAAGCTAAACGGCTCCTTTAATAACAAGACTGTCAGCTAGCAAAGGGCAGGACAGAGATTTGGTTGTGGGTGAAAAGAGAAAGACTTTAGCAAAAACTTGTCATTCATGTGGGTCACTCTTTTCATCTTCCTGCTTCAGCTTTGTCTCCTAACAGCTTTGAATCTCTTACCTGTTTTAGGCTTTAATCTGGGCCCAACACAGCAAACAGACCACAATCCCCCTTGTGCCTTGGGGGGAAAAATAGCAAGGAAACATGAAGCTATCTTAATTGCCTCAGAGATAAAAGTATATCAAAAGTCTGTCTACATTAAAAATACATTAAGTTCTTGTTTTCTGAGTCTTTGAATTTGAGCCTTATGAACCTTGTGAGGTGAAATTCAGAAAGACAACTGTGCAGGAACCGAGTTGAAGCACAAACTGTGCTACAAGGTCTGCCACTACTAATGAATTTCCACACTAACTTTTGGTCTAATCAAGCCTAGTTTTATGCTGCTAACATTACTTGGTCAAAATAGTTATACCAGAATATGCCCCAATATAAAATTCACGCTCCACTCCAGTAGGAATTACCTTAATTACCTTAAGGCACCTACAGCTCAATGCATTTCTAATCATCTGATGCTGCTGGACTCCATTATACAACCCTACAATCATGAACAAGGACTTCTGCCTTTAGAGAGATAATGGTCTCTATTCTGGTAGAAGAGGTTGAAACCAAAAGGAGTTAGAGCTTCATATTTCTTGTAAATGCCTCCTCTTATGCAAGCATGCTTCTGCCTGAGAGCAGCCTTTTCCTTTTAACTTTTGGTACCACTTCGTTTAAACTACAAAGCAAGGGCTTATACTTGCAGAATTAAAGATAGATACAATCTTTAGAAAAAAACCCACATTTATTTTCCCACATCCTGGGCAGCTGCAAGATCCTTTGCATGTTATTAATGACCTTTCTATGTACTTCAGACTCAACCATTCTGGGAGAATACTTTGTTTTAACTGGTTACCTGAACCCCAGATTCTTCTCAATGCTTCTTACTCCTGTGTTCCACTCCTAACTGTGGCAGGGACTGTCATTCAAAGAACATTTTCTTCACTGCCTGCAGGGCTGTGTATCTGCATCAGTGTGGAATGGATCTTTCTTTTAATGATTTATGGTATGAGTTCAAAGCTATTTTCACATCTGTTTACAACAGCATTCCATACATCGTTTTTCAAGGAGATCCAGGAACTAAAAAAGCACTGGGTTGCCACCAGCTGTCCTAGTGGGATAGATCTTGCAGGGCATAAGTGCCTTTGAGGCACATGAAGCAGGGTCTGACTACAGGAAACACAGATTGTTCCCAAGTTACACAGAGCTCAGCTGATGTTAACGAGAATTTCAACCAAATGAGTACATTCTGTGCAGGCAACAGCAGCTCACTAGATATTAGAGCACTCTGAACAGATAAAGTAAAAGATACCATAGGCACTGTGTGCTAAATGATTTAGCCAAATGTCTTGCAGGAAAATGTTGATGTATTCTATTCCAGGAATGTTTCCTGGGAAAAACAGCTGTTGATTTAGGACAGAAGATTTCAAGGCTGCCTCCATATGCCAACTGCAGCTTTTCAAGTAGCACAGACTTATATAAGTTAACTTATATTCATAGTTAGGGTATGTTTCCCCATAATTAAATGGGAAAGAGGAAAGGCATCTATTAGTACGAGCAGAGTAAATTACACAAGCTGGACTAACTACTGAGGTTTAAAGCTGAACCCACAAGTTCAAATATAACTGGAAAAAGCACTAACAGACACAGCCTGTCCTGATGCCCACTCCCAAATGATACATGGGAAACTCAGTCACTTTGCTGCTTCAGATTTAGGCAGTCCTTGCTGGTTTCAGACTACATCCTCTTCTTTCATATGTATTTTTAGTGCTTGTAACTGCCAAAAATCTGAGGATATAGAAATCATCTTCTGCATCAGCTTCTCCTTTAGCTCTGATAGGAAGAACTGCTAGTTAACTGAGCTAGAACTTGTGCTGGTTTTGACTAGTTAGCTGGTGTGGGGCTGTATTTTCAATTTGTGTTGACAATAGAGTTCATAATTCAGGGATGTTTTTGTTACTGCCAAGCAGTGGTTACACAGAGCCAAGGCCTTTTCTGCTCCTCACCCCACCCAACCAGCCAGGAGGCTGGGGGTGTGCAGGAACCAGCAGGGCACCTGACCCCAGCTGACCCGCAGGACATCCCACACCATACTGGTGTTATGCTCAGCACATAAATCCGGAGAAGATGAAAGGGGGGATGTTGAGGAGGACAGCATTTTATTCCCAAGTGACTGGCATGACAGAGCCCTGCTTTCCTGGGATGGCTGAAGATCCACCTGCCCATGGCAAGTGGTGAATGAATCCCTTGTTTTGCTTTGTTTCTGCATTGGGGCTTTTGCATTTCCTATTAAACTGCCTTTATCTCAACCCACAGGTTTTCTCACTTTTACTCTTCTATCTCCCTCCCACTGTGAGGGAGCCAGTGAGGGGCTCTGTGGGGCTCAGCTGCCTACAACAGAACCATGGGCAGCTTCTCTGATACAATTGCTTTTGTGGTCCTTGCTGTTCTTGCTTGCTTTTCTCAGCTGGTGAGGAGGAAGTGAAAGGAGAGAAGATGTAACCAAAGGGGTTTGCATTGAGAAGCCGTTTTTTCTCATGCAACTTTTTTTCACACCATCACAGCATGAGATTTTTCCGGCAGCACACTTTGAAAGTTGTAAATCTTGGGGGTAACAAGGGTCAGAGGTACTGCACATCTAACTGACAAGCTGAGAAGTGCTATCCCACAGTCCTGCACAACATCAGAACCATCCTGTCTTATTCAAATGCTGATCCTCTGACAGGTGAAGGCCACTTTCATGCTTGTGGTCCAACATAAAAGAGCCAGATAGCACCTTGCCAGAACAGCACAGCACCTACTGACTGTGGGCATCAAACTGAACATCTCTCTTGCCCTTTGGGGAGAAGTGAAAGAACAGGGAGTCCCTGCAGATGCCTCCACAGAGGGCAGATGGAGGAAGCTGTCACCATAATGATGACTGAGCAAGGTCGTTCCCTTGGGTACATCCTGTACCAAAAGCCAGAAGTGTTTAAGAAAACTAATAACCGGATATCCTGTTCTTTCATTTGTCATGCATGGAACTGAACATGCAGGGTTTTTTTTTTCAAGGACACGACCAGCACCTCAACATACAGAGCCTGTGAACCCAGCCGAAAAGGATGAGGGATGAATTGTCCTCCCCTTTATAAGTCAAGATGTTCCTGTGAGGAAATAATGTATGGTAGAAGCAAACCTAGCAAAGAACTACATGGCAAAAGAATTTGGTAAAGCTGTGGGATATAAAAATGAAGAATATCAATGTTGTTGGGTAAAAAGTATAGATGGAAATAGCAGAAGGCTTTCAATTGTGTTAATGTGCACTTGAATAATTGTGCAAAAGCAAGCACAGTTGCATCCTGTGACCTCAGATTTGAGATTCAATAAAAAATGGGATAAAGCAGGGAGTGAGATAGAAAATACCATGGGCTGACCTTGACATCCCAATACTAGAGAAAATAGAGGAGGCTTGGGGGTGCTCAACATCTGTGAATTGCACCCTAAAAATTAATAGGATTGCGTAAAACGGTGCAGCTTCACAAGTAACTTTGGATCCTGCTGGTCAACAGGGGTTTTTTTGTCTGGAGGTTTGAATTTTATGGTTAATACTTGCCATACTTGAAAAAAGTTTTTTCTCCTTGACAAAAGCTTGGTTTTATTTGGGGAATTTGTTTGTTTGCTTTTGAAAACAGACGGAATTTTATAACATTAAATATTATGAATCTCTAATGAAAGTGAGAGAGCTGGTAATGCTGCCAAAGCCACTGCATCAGTCACGTTTTCTGCTGAGCCTTCTGCTCAGCCCTTCACCCGTGCCTTGTGCTTTGAGTTCAGGTGCTCTGTGACCTGCTGATGCTTCCAGCTGTCCTACCCCCACCGTCCCTCAAGGAGACAAGAACAGAGGGGCAGAGCCTGGCCTTTTGCTGCCTCCACCTGTCACAGGCTGTTTTGATGCAGTGAACCTTTCTAGTGCCATCATGTAGCCAGGAAAAGAAACTGCTCCTTAACAAGGAGAACAGCATTCAACATCCTCTGTTGCTCTCTTCACCAAAACAGCAGCACCCCTCTGGAAAGAGAGGGGTTAGCTGCTCTCTGGACAAAAGAGCCCTGGCCTGTAAGAGAGGGGTCTTAAACTCCAGCTCTGATCTCTGAGCGTGCAGATGTTGGACCAGCCCTTGCCAATTAAAGAAATGACACAACTTCCTATTGCAAAAGAGTCCAAAGGTCAAAAGTAATATAGGATAACAGCACTGCACAGAGCCAAATCCTTCTGTAGCCAAAATAAGACTTAACCAAGTTATAGTCCTCAGTAAAATCGTATTAGTATTCCATTTACAGGTTGGTGACTTGCCCAAGTCATTCACTATGTCTGTCACTAGCTGACTCAAAGCATGGGGTTAAACATAAATTTAATTAAATGTAGTCATGTCCCTGATTGATTTGGACATTAAAGAATCTAGGTGTGTTTCATCCCAACCTAAAGCATAATCTAACACACTTGAGGGCATTTCTGCCCTCAAAATACTCATTTCTCTCCACTGACTCCGAAGAGAGCTTAGGGTACACACATCCATGCTGTGTGCCAGGGAGGGGGTACCGTTTCTGTTCTCCTGTATCCCAGAGGCAGGCACTGTGTGGTGATGCCAGCTCTTTCAGCTGCACTTTTTCTCAACGAAAAGAGAAAGAGAGTAAAAAAGATATATGGGAATAGGAAAAGTGAGGCCATTTCCAAGAAGGAAACAAAGAATCAATCCAATTGAAGAAAAAAGGAAAGAAAAAATAGCCTTAGGAAAACTTGGCCTCTGAAAAACAATGGGCTGAGATGATGAAGAAAAACATGGGTAGGAGAGGCATGTGGTGTACTTCAGTTTTTGTGTCAGAACATGTGATTAACAGGAATCTGAATTTCCTTTCCAGGGAAACTTAACACTGCTCTTACTTCTGAAAAGTTTGCTGAGCTCACAGCAAAGATGTGCCAATGACCCACTCCTTAGATGGCCCCTCAAGACACTGTTGATCCCTTGTTTTCCTTGGAAAGCCATTAACAGGTACACCTGGAACACACAAACATCCCTTCAGGGGACCTGATCAGCTCCTGGCTTAATGATAACCCGACTGATCCTCAGCCACTAATCTTTGTATTTTGGGAAGGCGGGAAGAATATTTTTTTTTTCTTCAGGGACTAAAACTGACACCTGGAATGCCAAATGCATTTCCCTTTTCCTGAAACTCGAGGTCTCCGTGGCGCATCAGCTCTGAGGACACTGAGCACCAGGAGCAGGGCTAGAAATAGCCCACCCTGAGTGGGAAGATGCCTGACTGAGACAACACCACAGCTCTTAGAGCTCTGCAAGGAAATCTTCCCTGCCTGCTGCTGCAACACAGCCAGCAGAACATGGCATGAGTGACTGAGGGGCCTCCTGCTGCTGGCACTGCCAAAGGATGCCCTCCAATAATTAGCTGGAAGCAGGTTAATGCCTGGCCTGTAGCAATGCTGTGGGTGTCTGCTCAGTCACACATTACCTTCACCCACCATGTGCACAGGCAGGCTGAAGCAAGACAAGATGTTGTAAATCTTTTGTTTCTTTCCAAGCGTGCTTCCTGTGTGTATCCAGCTCTCTGCATCCCGGGACACTCCTGCTTTCACAATATTGCTCATTTAGTGTTTTAGTGTTTACAGTGCAGTTATCTCTTAATTCCAACCTTTTTTGTTTGTTTTTTAAATTTATTTTAATTGAGGAAGGAAATAAATGAAAAAAGAAGAGTGCTGCACAGACAGCCCTTGAAACTGCTGTGCATGAACTCATCTGATGGAGCTTTGTAGCTGTTCCAACAACTGTTCAGGTAACTGGGATGCAAAAAATGTACCACAAATCAACACTTATGGTGTGACAAGACACCCACACACACTCTAACCCTATCTCATGCCTTTTTTCTCCAGAGAAGGACAAAGCCTTGGTAACCTCCAGCACAGTTATGACACATGTAAATGATTTTATGAATGTTATTTATAAAAGGCTCATCATAGTCTCAGTGTCCTTAAATCAGAAATTAAGGGTGGGGATGTAATTTCATTAGAAGATAAATCACATGTTCTGACATGATGGCAGTTTTAAAAAAGAAACCACCCTACAGCAGTTGGACCAGCTGATTAGATATTTTGCTCCTGAGTTTATAAGCTGGCCCCAGACAAGAAGCTGCTGAGCAGAACTGAGCCCATGCCAAGCCATTGTTATGCCTGGACAAACACCGAATTCTTCTCCCTCCTCATGACATAACATACCCTTGCTAAACATAGCTGCTTTGAAAGTCCCTTCTCACACAAGAGAAAAATCCTGAAAAAGCTGGGAATCTCTATCATCAGAGCATCAAGCCTGTTTCATTCACGTGACAGGAGATCTGTGCCTCTGTTGGGGGGTGGGGAATGATGAAGTCTCCTCTCTCCCCGGCAAGAGAGATTTCTTTTGCCAACTGGTAAAACATGCTTTGAAATCGAAACAATTTTTTAATTTTAGACGAAGTCATTCATGCTCACACCACCTGAATTTAAGCTGATGCTGTTTTCATTCCTGTGGATGAGGTTTGGAGCACATAAATATGCTTGTTAAAAATAAGGAAGAGGCCACAGTCTTTTGGGACTGAGTATCACAGAGGACCACTAGTGCATTGTTCCTCCTGTTATTTGTGGTCACTGAGTATAATCAGCCTCTTGGTTAGAATTCTTCATTTGTTGGGCTTGGATCCATTAAAAAAATAAAATATGGAGCCAGATTTTTAATTTGAAATAGGAGAAGGGAGTTTTTGGTCTTCTCTGCATCAGCCACAAAGGAGCCATTCCTTGCAGCCAAAGCACAGGGAAAGGCAGGACCATCCCGTGCCCTGCCCCAGACACTGCACTTGGGCAGGAATTGTGACTGGCAGTCAAGGCCAGTGCTTTCCTTGCCCAGAAGAGATGCCAATAGGGGTCAAAGCCTTGAGCCAGTGAGAAAATCAGAGGGTATGTTGTTAGTGTGGGAGATCCATAAGAGCACAATAGTAAGATGAAGAAAAATGATTCATAGGGTTATATGTTACCCCTCAACATGACAACTCTGAACTTGTCAAGTGTGGAGGAAGTGAAGCCTCAGTAATCCTGGAATCCTTGATTCACTGTGTTTGGGTAAGGGGTCACTTTCATCCTCACAACGTGAAGGAAAAAGGCTCCATCCCAACCTTCCCTTCTTCTTCCCACACCTCTGTATTTCCCCATGCTCAAACCTGATGTTCAGCTCTGCCAGGTATGCTGCTGTCAGACTTGTCCTTGAATGACTCCAGTAAACTGAAGCAGATCAGAGCAGGGATAAATCTAACTTGCTGGCCTGGAAAACTAATATAGCTCCAACATCTGTGTTTGGATGAGGTTCCCAGATGGGAGCAGCTAGGCTAAGCACTGGCTCCTCACACTTCTTGCAAACATTCCCAAATCCTGGGGGACGGGCTGAGTCAGTGCTGGCCCTGTCACACAACAGGAGGAGGCCTGCAGCACTCACACAGCTGCTTTCTTCAGATGAAGTTGTCTTTTGCTCTGACCTTACTCTGCAGCTCCGTTTTGAGAGAAGCAGCACAAGAATCAAAGGACTTGCTGTGTGATCTGTCTTTAACATGTGCTCCACAGTGTCTCAACATGACTGACATTGCTGGCTTCCTGCTGCAAGGAGGGCAGCAGGGAGGGATTAATTCTCACTACATCCCAAGTTACTGGTACATTGCAAACCAAAGACACTGCAGGCCAGTCAGTAATTGAATAAATCATCAGAGTTTTATTCCTCAGAAATCTTTACTGTATGAATCAGTAGGAAAACATGACTAAAGCCCCAGATTTGTCCTTGGTTCAGCCTTTTTGGTCAGAGCTTCTGTGCACTGTTTCCAGGATTTCCCTTCTACTACCCTGTTTAATTTCTCAATTAAGCTGTCACATAGCCCTTGTTTCTGGAGGCAGAAGGCTCAGTCACTGGCCATCAGCAACTTTTGACACCAACACACAGACAGCATGGCTCATCCTACACATAGCACAATAAACCACTGAAGTGAAGTGGATGAAGGTAGAATTAAACAGATGGAGGCAACAGGATTTAACAGGATGGCAGCATCCAGCAGGCACCCAGGAGACATAAAAACCCCTGGTGAGTCTGGGTTTCACAGGTCTCCCACCACTTTTAGTGCAATATGTTACACAAAAACACAGGCTGAAGTCTCTTGGGATGGTAGGACATGATACCTCTCAATCTGCTATACACTACTAGGTCATGAAGAAGTCTGAATTACAGTGAAATTTCCTCTTCCCGGAGGACAAAGACTCTTTCCAGTGATATGATGAACTGTAAAGAAGTATAAAAGATGCTAAGAATGAAAAGAGTTTGCCTGAGAAAAAGTTACTCTGAGGAAGTCAGTAAAGGTGGATCTAACGGAAAGTACTGAGGGTGTTGTGCACCTCCAGACTTGCTCTGGGTAGCTCCCTCTCACCATAGACAGAGATAAGGAACCAGTTTATCATGGACTGCTTTGATTTCCCAGACAACTGCCACACAACAAATGCTTCCAGCAGCGACAGATCCCAAATATTTTTGTATGATACAGTTATTAGTCAATAAAGTCTTGGACTTGTTTTGGTAACTATGAATCGTCTGCCACTTTCATTGTGATATTTCTGGGCACTCTGCATTCTGGGGGTGGTTCCACACAGTCATTTTAAGCAACAGTTTGTCTGTCTTATGACAATTCCTCCCCCTCACCCCCCTTTTTTTTAACCTGTCCCACAGCCTTTCTGTCTCCCTGATTTGACTTGGCGCAGAATTTTAGCTTTGGATCCTAAGATCTGCATCACGCCCAGTCTGTTTCTCCATTCTGTTCTGTAGCACTCATGGCAGGCAGCCTGGGAATGTATCCTGCTCTGCAACTCACCAGAGTAAATATGACATAACCCTGCTAATTGCAAAAGAAAGCACCTGTAAGCAGCCTGATCTGGGGAATATTTAAACAGGATGGTAATGCCTACAGACACAATTCCAGCAGAGCAGATGCATGTGTGTGGTAACATACGCCCATATCACACCACAAAGTGGTTTATATCCTGATTTTATGTATGGTAGTGCCAAAGTGTCTATCAAGCTTCTCAGAAAACTCTCAACACCAGCTTAGAGAGCCAAAGAATGCAATTACCTTTAGAATGAACTTAAGTTAAAATACTCATGGGTACTGTCAAGGCTGAGAACCCACAAATATGTGCCTAGAGGATCTTATATCTATGTTTGGATAACATGCTTTACTAGTTTCCAGGGGAATTTCATCCATCTGCTAATTTATCAGGGAAACATCTCTGCTACAAAAGTAGGTCACTGGGAATGCAGGGATCCCTCACAGCTGCCGTGTGGCAGCAGGAGGGTGTGAGGCAGCAGCTGGCTAAGGATGCAGCATCCACTTGTCTCCTTAGAACACTTTCTGACTGAAGTGCGGCACGATCAGCACTCTATTAACAATGGCACAATGGCTCCTTGGAATTGCCTGGGCACTCTTCTGTTTTTGAGTGAATGACTTAATACAGGACTGACTAACTGCGGAGTATGGCTGCGGACTGAATGGTTTTGGGGCAAGTTAACCGATCAGTTGTAGCATAAGCGATAACAGCCTGAGGATCATCAGGCTGCTGGGTGGTAGAGCAGCAGCACTAATTTACTGAGCAGGGTGCTGAACACACCGTGGGCTCTGAGCTGCGTGGGGAACCCCACGGCCAGCAAAGAACTTCCCAGTTATCTTGGCTTAGTGTGAATTGCACAGTTTGCACTGATCCCTTCATCAAGATTTTGCCACTTAGGGGAAATAACTCCTGTTGAATTCACTGAAGGACTTCCTTCAGACACTTAACGGTGTTCAGCATAACTGAAAGTAGAACTAGGTGGGAAATTTTCTGTGGACTTCAACAGAAGCAGTTTGACCATTGCTGCCAGGTTCAAGGCTACTTCCTGATAAACAATTCAACACGATACGGAATATCAAGTTTACAAGACACAGCTTGCAACAAGCTGCCCACTGACTTTACTTAGTAGTTTATATCCACTAGTTTCCTCTCAAAAGAATGTTAGAAGTAGGTTTATTTTTTTTTTCAATTAATCTACTGAAGAAAAAAGGTTAAGGAGAGCAAAATCATCCTTGAGGACAGTAAAATAATTTCTCAGTAACTTTACATGTTTCTTCTGATCATTGTTTTTGCTAAAATGCTTTGTTGAAAAGAGAAATGTGCACATATGCAGATCTCCTTTTCATGTAGGCTGATGTGATATGATCTAATCTCCAGCAGTCTTTCTGGCACAGCTTCTCCCCTAAAAACAATTTGAGAAACAACCTTTGCATTATTCCCTGTGATTTTTCGATATCCAAAATCAGCAGTGGGAAAAAAAAAAACAAACCAAACCAACAAACAAACAAAAAACCAACAAACCAACAAAAAACCAGAAGAAAATTGGTCCCTGCCTCAAAAATCATTCTTTCTGGCAGTGCAATTACAGCTCATGAGCATTTGTGTGGCCGCTAAAGGGCTGTGGGAGCCCAAGGAATGCTCACACAGTGGGAGGAAGATCACCCCACAACAAACACAGAGGGTTATCAGAGCCAGGAGGATCCTGAAGGGGACTGTAACATACTCAGAGCACTTTCATTTGTTTTGTGAAGAACAGGAACTCTTCTCCTCCCCCAGTCACAATGCTTACACTGAGCTCAGCCGTGGGATCCTGGGGTGCCTTGGGAAGAGCCCTGCCAGCAGGTCACGGAGGTGACCCTGCCCCTCTGCTCAGCCCTGCTGGGGCACATCGGGAGTGCTGGGGCCACTTCTGGGCTCCTCAGGACAAAAGGGACACGGAGCTCCTGGAGCAGAGGGTGACAAAGAGGATGAGGGGACTGGAGCATCTCTCTCGTGAGGAAAGGCTGAGGGAGCTGGGGCTGTTCAGAGGAGATGCCGAGAGGGGACACCATCCGTGCTGTCAGTGTGAGCAGGGAGGGCTCAGAGCAGGGCCCGGGCTCTGCTCCCTGGGCCCGGCAATGGCACAGGAGGAACGGGCAGGAGCTGATGCCCAGGAAGTTCCACCTGAACACGAGGAAGAACTTCTTCCCTGCGTGCACTGGGACAGATTGTCCAGAGAGGCTGTGGAGTCTCCCTCGCTGGAGATATTCCAGAACAGCCTGGACATAATCCTGTGCTGTGTGCTCTGGAATGACCCTGCCTGAGCGGGGAGGTGGGACCGGATGAGCCACGGTGGTCCCGACCAACCCGACCCATTCTGTGGTTTTGTCTCTGGGACAATGGCCTTACAATGTCATGAACCATTACAAAACCCTGAGCTGCACCAGCTTTAACAAGAAATCTATTTCCTTATCATTCCAGGAAAACACAGTCTAAACTTCCAACAATTCCCTGGCCTTCCCATATTTGCTTATCATGGAGTGGGATTTGGTTACAAAGACTTTAACAGTCACACTTTATTGCATAACAGCAATTAAGAAAAGCAAATTTCACCTTCTGATGAATCAGATATTACTTCCGTGGTTCCAAATGCTTCAGTTGAGCAATTCATTAACTGCTTATTTCATTGAAGTAAAACAATGAGCAGAAACAGAAACCAGATAGTCCTTCCCTCTGAAACATTTCCTAGGAAATTCTGGTGATATTAACCAGAAAAGAGGAAGCAGCAGCATTAATTCAATTTTGAAATAATGAAAACCTCTTTATTTTTATGTTGAAGTCTCACCAAGTGACAGCCCAAGGCATCTCCTAAAATGGGTTTACTTTCTGGGTACAAGCATGAGTCTACTTTCTCCACACACTTCTCATCACAGTCTATTATTTCTTCCTTCCAGGTCACCTGACTTCTGAACCTTCTTCCCTGCTCCTGCTGCAAACCAGAAGTGCCTTGGGAAAATACACTGTAAGAGAACCTGAGGTACATCTTCCTGCTGTGTTCAAGATATAGGCAAAGTATGAGTGGCTTTGGTACAGTCCAAAGCTGATCAAAGTTGATATAGCCGGGAGAAAGGAGGCAGCAGCTCATAGAGCTCTGGATAGCTTTAGGAGGGGGCATCTGGAAATTAGCTTTACAGATATTAAGGTTTTGAAAGTACTGAGCCATAAATCATCATATGGATATATTAACCTGATTTTCATGTGCATGCTTTATGTTATTTGTGCTTCAGATTTCTGAAGTTCAATATGGGGCAGAGAACAAGGGATTAAAGTTCTAACAAGGACTGCTGTTTGACTATGCTCAAATCTGATTAAAGCCTAACTATCAACTTAATGTTTAGCATTTAATTTCAAGTTTGTTTCCTTTTCTTTCCAGAAGCACAGAAATAATTCTCTATGTTTACAAGGAAATTTTGGCTATATCCAAACTACAAACAAAGTTGTTTTCAGGCTGGAATCCTGTCTAAAATGGAGATTTGCTCTTTGCACATTTTTCAAAATAACAACAGAAAAACCAGCTTTGCATATCTATGGTAATATGTAACTGAAAATCCAAGATAAGCTTCCATGTATTAAGGAGAGGTCAGAGAAGGTGTCAAATTCAATAACTTACATATAAACTATGGCTGTTTGAGTGCTAATACCATTGAATTATATCTAGACAGAGAAGAGGGAAAAAGCCCATCTGATAAAAATGTAATTAACTTTGGTACTTCATCTTTTAACATTTTAAGGTGTATGGAGGCCAACATGAAGTTACTGTGACCATTTCAGTCTAATCTGGAGTTTCTGAACTCAAGAGTCTTTAAAAACACCATTTTTATTACCTTAATATCACATCCTAATATGTGATGAAGTAATACTGACCAGATCAGGCTGTTTTAGAAAAACAGCATGGATGCAACTAAGAAATCAACAGGACAAGATGTGGGAAGTAGGCACTCTTTTTTGGATGCTTAGCTGGCCAGAACAGACTGTTGCACAATTTCAGTTCCTAGGCATGGGCAAGTAAAAATAACTAGTGGCAGTGAGCTGACCAGCTGTGTTTTCAACCATGACATCAACACACACTCATTTATGTTCTGTGGTTTGCACACAGGCTCATGAGTTTTCTGCTGTCTTATTTTTGAGCACAGTTACAGTGGCATGACAGACATATTCATGTAAACATCACAAAACTCTCTGGCCTACTGGGTTCCTCCTTCCACGTGTGGTGGTACAGCTGAAGCACTGAGCCAAGGCAGAGGCAGCCTTAGGCTCTGCAGATGCACAGAGTTCTTAGTCCCAGCACCTGGAGCTCCTTGCATAGACAAAAACCTGGCACTGCTCTCTGTGCTCTGGCTGCTGGTGCTTGGCTCTCAGGTACCTGCCAGAAAGGACCATCCTCAGCTTTACAGTGGATGAAAGAAATTAAGAAGTGTTTTTTGGTTGCAGCACTGAAGTTCATCCACGTGTGCTTATACAGGAAAATAAACAATTCTCTGTTCCTTTCCCTTTAAACAGCAAACACAATACTGTGAGGTTTTGAGTGGGTTTTTTGTTGCTTTGATTTTTTGCCTAAACTAACATTAGACCTTTTCTTAGGGAAGCTCAGCACTGACTTAGAGCCAATAGGGCCTTACTGGGTAGCAGCCAGATGACAATATCTCCTCTCAAAAAAGGTTTCCATTTTCAGATATCTCTGTTATTTATAGGCAAAAAGCAATGCATACAAACCCTCAGAAGAAAAAGGAGGGGCAGCATCAAGCATCTTGAGACTTTATTCAATAACTGCCTGACAGAGAAATATTTGCCAAAGTCTTTTTGAATAGTTTTAAAAACTTTCTATTGTAGGAAAAAACGTCCATGTGTAAAAGATCTGTCAGCCCAGAGATAAGGAAAAGGCTTTAATTTCTAAATAGAAGGACATTTAGTATTTAAACCACATGCAGCGTACTTGCTTCTGGAAAATGATGGAGGATTTATTTCCTTTTGGGTTTTTTGGGAGGGGACTGAGGAGGGAAGTGTTAGCTTACTTTAGAAAAAATGCCTAGGAGAGAAAAACAGCTGGAGTAGAAATACAGTGGAAGCAGAATTATAGTTCCATGGGACAGCCAGGAAATTTCAGTGGAACAGCTCCCCTGCTTTAAATTCGGCAGCTGCTGACACACACAGCAGAATTTTCTCAAAGCACACTGGTTTTTGTCTGGATTTTTCAAGAAAATATAGTTCATGTTAATGTGACTCCTCTGCCTCCTATTCCTGCCATGAAGGCTTTCATGGATTGGTTGATTCTAGTCCAGTTTGCTACAAACCTTAAAACACCAGTTACCCACTCTCTCCAGCCCTCTGAACATGCACAGTTGAGAAGAGAGGGGAAACTACTTTCGTTTTCTCTGCTCATCTAATCTCAGAGGAAAAAGTACAAACAGCTCCACTTAGATTTGTCTGGGATGACCCATCTCCTGCTTGGGAGGCGAGAGCCAGCAGTTACTTAGCTTTTGACCAACCACAGGATGTGCTGCTCCCTGCCCTGTGAACAGGCAAAATAAAAGGAGGAGGAGGCTTGGCCACTGCATACTGACAGGAAGGGAGTTAAAAGTCCATCTGTGTAGGAATTTATACAAGACCTGAGGAGGAACTCAGAAATGCTGAACAAAATCAGAGAAAGATGCAGTTGTGTAAGGTCTGCTGTTAATGGCTGAGCTGCTCTCCCACTGCACTCATCGCCCAAAAGGCAGAGGGCCCCATCTCTTTCCTAATTAGCCCTGAAAAGTTAATGACTTTGTCTGTGTTACAACTTCTGCTTACAAACAAGAGATTAACCACTCAGGGACCACAACCAATAGCAACAAACTTAGTTCAGCAATCATGAAAAACCATCAAACAAGATGGTGCTGAAAGGAGGTTCAGGAACACCTGAACTCACAGACCCACAGGCAGCCCACCTGCTCCTAGTTTGCCATCACAGGCCATTAGTCATAGAATCAGTGGAAACATTAAACTAACTGCAAGTGATGGAAAGCCTATGATGTACTGGCTTCTTCTATATTGCTGGATTTAAACCCCTAGGTTTTTACATTAGAAGGCAGGCTAAAAGCAAACATCAGAAACAAGGCTATGGAGCAATCAGTGAAATTTCTGGTAAGGACACTGAAATCCAGGAGAAGCAAAATGTCCACATTTTGCCATCTGAAGGTACTCAAGTCATTAACTACCCAGAGATCCAGAAAACAATTAAATATAGTCATTGAATGTGGCCTATTGATAACAATCTGAAGGTCAGTTATCTTGCTCTGCAAATAAAGAGGAAAACTAGAAAGGCAGATATAAAATAGGGGAATTAACACTGGGTTTGCAAGGTAAAACCTCCAAACCCCAGTAAACAAGACCTGATATAATTTTTACTTTGAACACTACAGCTCCTGGCACATTAAACTTCTTTTAGGGTTAAGTAAATGACAACATCAACTCTTGAATTAAATCAGGCAATTCCTGCATTTACACAAATCTGGCATTGTTTCAGTTGAAGGTAGAAAATCTACCACTACAGTCCATGCCCCTGGCTGTGCTGCTTAATCTCCTGGAGGTAGAGCAGCCCCTCTGCCCCCTGCAAATGTTCTACTGCAGCAATGCACTGATTGTTCAGTTATCCAGGGAAAAGAGCTGTCCTCTCTCCAGTGCTGTGATGGACAGTGAGGGTGATCAGGTCCACCCAGATTTTGCTAGTAATTGAACTGAATAAAGCTCTTCCCCAGCCAGCTCTTTGGCCAGTGAGGCTTAGAACCCTGGTGACATCTTAAGTGTATTCAATTTAGATCTTCCTGAGAATTTTGTATATTATTTATGAGAATGGATTGATTTTTCTTCTCTGTGAGGGAATAATGTAGCATGTATCCCTCCCTCCCCATCATCTGTACTTCTGGTGAAATAGTTCCTATATAAATACCAATGCATCACTGTCAGAAGAATTGTACAGTTTTAAAAGACTGCCTCATTTTGTAGTTCCTCACTTTACCAGGGGTAACAAAAAATTCATGGAGAGAAAAAAATACCTGAATACACAGGAAATTCCTAATTACCTTTCCTTCTTGCTGTTCTTAGTCCACTACAGTACAAGGTTAAGTCCTCCAGCCACTTCCCTGCTGTCCTTCAGTTACATGTTATACAGATATTTAATCTTGTTCCAAAAGATGTTCAAACTGAGAAGGAAAAAAGGATGGAGATGGGTAGTAATATTATCTTACTTCATCTCAGTATATAATTCACATATATAAGCTGTTTCCCAGCTTATACTTGATAAATCAATTCTTACATAATTTATGTCCATGTTTTTCTTTCATAGGACGAGGTTTTCATTTTCATAAGACATTTATGAAAGAACACCCTCCTCCCAGCAAGCTGGATAAGAAATATAGATTTATGAAACAAGATTATGGCAAATTTTGGGTTCCTAAATTCAAAACTGTGCTCACAAATGTGCGATTCCGCTGAGCAATTTCTGGGCTCTGAAGATTCTCTCAACTCCAGAGATCACTTTCAGGTTTATTGCCAAAGACTTAAATGCTCTCCAGACAGTATGCCAGCTTTGGATCTGCTTCTAAGGGTGGGATTGTAACAGAGTTCTGAATTATTGCTAGTGCTGTCAGTGCAGCAGGGGGAGAGTGTTTATAATCAGGCACCAGTGGATTTATTTCTCTGGAGCACTTGATCTCCTGTGATCCATTCTACACCAACCATTTCCCACAAGGTGGTCCCTATTCAAACAAGCCTTTGCCCCATATCCTATCAGGTGATTTGTGTGTCATTGTTTATGTCAAAGGTTATCTACTGCTTCTCCTTAATGAAGTTGTCTCTGCTTCTGTCCCTGTGTTCTCCATCTGCCTTCTCCCATGACTATGAAGACATCAGGATTTCCATCCACTCCCTCAAGGAGATTGAATGAGGCTATACCTTTTAGCAGGGAAGAGTGGGAGATGGGCCTCAGACACAGCAAGGTTTATTCAGAAATTTCCTATTGGGAAATAAAAGGTTACAAAAGTTTGTTTAAATTCTGAGCCAGTTGGAAAATGTCACTGCACATATTTCTAAACTTTAAAAGGAAAAAAAAGAAATACAGTGTGCATGCTGAACTCAGAAGAGGTCCATCTTTATATTTCATGAAAACAAATTTTTATTTATTTAAACTAAACTGAAAAATTTAAGATTACTACTTCTGTTTAAAAACTGGAGAATAATAGTTGTATTTCAATTTTCCCGATGCATTCACTGCATCGGGGAAAAGCAGTAAATCCAAGAACATGAAAGTGAAACAGTCTCATAAAATGTTACCTGACTCCACTGATCTACCTTATCTCAGGGTTTAACACAACCTGAGGCATTTACTAGAACACTGTCACACCTCTGAATAGCTGCAAAAGAGCTCACATGGTTTCCATCCCAAGGCTGCTGTAAGACACTTCAGTGGTGGCACAAAGGTACACCTTAAATGAATCAGTGAGTAAGGAACAAAACTCTTGAAAAACAAACCTCCCCATGGTTTTGGGAACAAACTTCTGCATAGAAGGAGCCTTGCTTGGTGCTGAGGGAGAAAAGAGAGCTGGACAAAAAAGCCTCCAATGCTGAGATCAGTTCAGCTGCAGAAAAGTCAGTATGGCAAATTTCCATGGATATGGTTTGTACCGAGGCTGCCCAAGGGCCAGAACTGAAATTACTCTGCTCTAAAATCCTGCAATTCCTTCTTGTCCAACACTGCATGTGCCAATGTCAGTCTGCCACGAGTCCTGAAAACAAACCAGTGCTATAGATCACAACTCTGTAGGAATTTGCTCTGTAGGAAGTTGCTCCAACACCTGGACTGGGCCAAGTACTCACTGGGGAAAGAGCTTCACCCCATTTGGAACAAAAAGAGGACTAAGTGCCATTTATGGGCACAGTGGTAAAAGCCTGGCCTCTAATCAATAGCACATGCATTACTGATGTGCCTATATTGCACTCCTGCATTTAGTTTTGCAAAACACTCTTTATGTCCTGCCAGACATGTCCAGTGCTCGTGTACTGGCAGCATGGCATAGGGGCGCTCTGTAACTCCGCACACTTCAAATGCCCTGGGCCTGTACTCTGTGGCTAACACACCAGAGACACTGCTCTGTGTCTGAGTGCACTGCAGACTGCTCAGACTGCAGAGGGAAAAGCCTGAACGCAGCTGCACAGCCCAGTGTCTCTTATGTTAGTGCAGAAATGAGCATTTGAGAAGAGATGATTTTTGCATTTGGAACAGAGCCCCTGGACCACAAACCCTGTATCTACTGAGCCAGTGTCTTCCCTCCCCAGACCATCCCTCATGCTCCAAAGAAGGAAACAAACCCAAAAGAGCAGAAGAATATAGACTCTGCTGGCTCCAATGCTAGATACAGTGATTCAAAAATAAGCTGGTTTGCTTTTCTCAGTCCCCCTTCTAGGCATCTAGAAGAAATCTGTTTCATACGTTCTGAGCCCTCGTTTTAAAGGGAAAGGATACTGTCATCACGGCATGAAGGACTGCTTTCAAGTACAGTTTTAACCCCTCAGTGCAAATCCCATAGATCACCTCAGCACCTATCAATCAGCACTTCAGACTAAGAACAGAACTAATCCTGCTCCTTTCTATGCAAATATCTGTATAATAGATAAAACCAAAAGGAAGCTACAGCCCACAGAACTGCTGCACATACCAAGTCCTGACAAGGAATAAATCATACTTCTGAAGGGCTTCCTTTGAACTGGACACAGATGAAGGAGGCACAAAGTGAATGACAGGCTTTATTATAGAGATAAGAAGGCAGCAGAGAGCAATAGCAGCAAAGACTGTAGCTCAGAGAAAGCACATTCCTGGCACTTGAGCTGGCACATGCTGAGAGCTTTGAGTAAGATTTCATGGAAGTTTAAGCGAGTTTCAGACCGGATGCTGTGGTCCTGTCCCTCCCTCCCCACCTCTCCCTTGTGCCAGCAGTAAAGCTCATGTGGCTCTGCAACAAAAATGTCTGGCAAAGAAAGAAGAAATTAAGTATTTTGGAACTTTATTTCTTGCAGTTAGAGTTCAGGCAGATTATTTCCCTCACCATAGTCACAGGATGACTATTTGCTAGTAAACAAGTTCAAAAAGTCCTCACCTCAGTTCTTTGCAACCTTCTAGAAAAGGTATATAAAAAAATCTGAAACACTGCCAACCCACTTGGCATTAATAAACTGAACCACTGGAACACTTTATCTTCAGACTCTCCAGTTTGAGTTCAGAAAAGCTTTTCATCTGAGTTATACAGGTTGGCTCCCAATACCAAATGGACACTGATGTGAGCAGAGAAGAATTTCTGCTATGGGAAGATGACATCTAGCCAGAAAATGTCAAAAGCTTGGAAGCCAGTTCTTAGGAAACAGGCTGCAAGACATGGAAGATGCCAAATCACGCTTGTCAAATGCATGCCAAGAGAGGGGAAAACAAAAACATGGTTGACAGAAAGTGGCCATGTCTTGATGCTCCTGCTTGAGAGCAGAAAGTGGCTGATGGCTGGCTACAAACATCCTAGATCATCAGCCAAAAATAAATGAAGGAGATTCCCACTTTATAAATGGTGAGACTGAGTAGAAATCTGCACAGCTACACCTACAGAAAGTGTATTTCAAGCCTCTGCCAGCCTCTCTTCCCAGCAATGTGAGTGTCCTCAATATCAAACCATTTCAAGATTATGAAAATGTGCTCCCTAAGTGCACCTCTCGTCAAAAAACAAAATCGTTCTGCACTGGGAAGGAACAAAGATGGTTTGGCAATGCCTGTTAAACACAGGCAAGGGAGGGCCAGAGAACATCCTTCTCTGCAAGGTCTTCAGGCACTATCAAACTCTGGAAAGAGTCTGGGTACTCTGCAGTAAATCCAAACACTGCATACTACCTCCTTCAATCTGGTATTCTTCACTTTCCATTTTGTTGTCTCCGTGGGATTATTGGCTGGAAACAGACACACTTGATCATTTCTGAGACCTGAGATTCCATTATTCTGCCACAACACTTACTGATTATAAATGCTTTGCCAAATATCCAATGTTTTCACTGGCTGAAAGCCCACACTTAATGGGCTGATAAAGAACAAGTGCTGTCAGAGAAAGGCATGTAATTGGTTACACGGGTCAGCTGAAACTCTGCACTCAGGGGGTTCCTGCCTGCCTGAGCAAACAGCATAAATGAACTTTTTCTGGGTAACAAGCTGAATGAACTCTACTCCTAGAAGAGAATTTAATATGTTTAACTTTTCCCACTGCTATTAAACCTTTCCCTTCAGTGATGAAAGTTGTACATATCGTGCATGTTACTCTCCCAAGAATGCTGTGACTAGAAAACAATCTGAGACAGTTGACTCAAAGAGTGTGTTGGGCATGCATAAATACCTGTTCCTCTCTTTTCTGGGTACGCTGATCATACTTCCAGAAGGAGGATGCTTCCAACACTAATCTGCACATCCTGGCTGGTGTATATCCATAAAACATTGTCTTTTTTATATCCTGCTGTTCTGCTTCCTCCCTTGTTTGCCCTGAAGTCCACAGTTCCCTCACTCTGTCCCCTCCCTTTCCTGCTCCAGACCATTGTCAATCCACACCCATGAACCTGCAAAAAACCAGAGAAATGAAAGTTCCATTCTCCTCCATTCCATCCTACCCCTCCCACCTGCTCACTCAGAGCTCTTTCCTGGGGCAGGTCCCAGCCCATCAGAGGGCAGTGCAGGTGCTGCAGCAGTGTCCCACCCAGGCAGGCAGGGCAGCCCCAGCCTGGGCAGGGGGCACAAGACAAGCAGCTCTGAATCC
Source organism: Sinosuthora webbiana (assembly GCA_013397395.1). NCBI lineage: Eukaryota > Metazoa > Chordata > Aves > Passeriformes > Sylviidae > Sinosuthora > Sinosuthora webbiana. The sequence continues at coordinate 524,804 of VXBN01003815.1, read as the reverse complement.
ATGTGACAGTGCCCACGTGCTCCAAGTACTTTTTGGTTTTAGGATTAAATCCTTTCTGTGAAACCATGTCAAAGTGCATTAGCTAAACAGAAGGTGGAACTGAGACCACAGAAGATCAAGCAACTAAAGTAAGATGGTGACAAGTGAGAAAGCTGCAGAGAACAACTCAGGGATGTGAGAGATATCAAAGGGTTGTTTTCCAAAAAGCTTCAACAGTTGTTCTTCTGGCTTCAGATTTTAGTTGGCTTCCTTTGCTTTGCTGTTTCATTTTCCAAAAATCCTTTGTGCTGGTGGAAAAGGGGATGATACTGAACGAGTATTAATATATCTATCTGCTAGATTCTTGTTATCTATTTGTTATCTAAATATTAGTTATCTAAACTCTCTCAATAGCAAAAAATGCTCTAAAAATGCTCCAGAAGCTCTCTCAGCTTCTGGAGGTTGCATTGAAGACATGTCTTTAATTTGACTTATCAGCTGAGTGAATGCTTATTCAGTCATCTGATGGCAGGCATTTGTAGGAAAACCTCCAGAAAAACAATCCCAAATAATAATTTTCCTTGCAATCAATCTAGTTCCCAATTAAAATCACTCATTCCTTAAACTTTCTTTCATGAAGTCTTGCTTCTGCTGTGCCAGATTCAGGAAGTTAACCCTGAGAAGACAGGGTGAGGGGAAAACAAAGCAAGAAGCCCCATACCCTGTCCTGTCACTCAAATTTGTCAGAAGTTTGAGGAACTGTGTGAGGGAGCCACAGGGGAACTGCAGGAAAAGCAATGGCACAGGTGTGCAGAACACTCTGGAAATCAGTAACTCCAGGGCCAGCTTTCAAGACACAGTTCCTGACTTTTGCTGTTATTGATTGTGCCCCTTATACCTTTCCACTTATTTATCATTCATTTTACCTGCCATCTCACTCTTTAGGTAGTGCTGCCTTCTGTTTTCACAGAGGAGAGAAGGGAAACAAAAGCCACCACCACCTGAGTGATTCATCTTTTTAGGGTATTTGTACCATTACACACTTGGCCTTAACAGGCACCTTTGTAGGGCTGTCTTTCTTTTAGGTGGACTATTATTAGCTCAGTTCTGTTTGTGATACTTAGGCTTACTTCCATAACATGTGTTAAATTAACATTTTGGCATCACCACATCAGGATATGGAGTTACATGAAAGTGAAAGTAACTTATGCAAAAGCTGCAAGGCAGGAGAAATCAGACTACTAAATTGCATCAGCCAAAGTTTGCATCAGCCTAACCCACCCATTCAAAGCTAGCTAGATAAAAGGTCTCTGTCTCGTACATAGGAATTCAAACACCACTTTAAAAAGGAATATGTGTTTTAATACATTTAATACAATTCTTAAGTGGTTTAAGAATAACCCCAACTTTGAACTGAGCTAACTTTGAAATGCCACACCTATTTCAGAGGTGGGCATGTAAGAGCCCAGTCAGCAGACAGGTTTTTCACTACCTGCTGATTCCTGTGTTCAGGGTCCTTACCTGCCGCATTAGCAGGGAGCCAGAGGTGGAGGAGTTAAATAACCAGCTGTCAAAGTTGAAAAGTTGAACCAGATCTGAGTTCCAACCCGGGTAACATCTCAAACTGCTGTTCTATCCTATCTTTGTTGAAATCCCTGAAGGGAACAGTGGTAGTTTCACTTTTCAGTGTAGCTATCTATTGCCTGTCTGGAAGCCAGGAGCTCAGTTTCTGTTTCTCAGAAACAGTCTCATTACCTGTAGGTCTCGTGCAGTCTAACATGGAGTGGTTCCAAACTAAGGAATCCTAAAACATTTCCACAAACATACCCAGGAACTAGCAAGCTTGTGACACATAAACACCATGTCCAAAGGCCAGGAATGCATAAATCAGACTTCCCCCTGCTCTGGTCCTCATTCAAAACACAAAAATCACGGTATTTTAGTTCTGGACACAGCTTCACTTACTTAATCTAAACTTGTTTCTGTTGTTTGTTCTCACTATTGGACCAAATATGGCAAAAATACTCCTATCAACCATTTTGTATTAGCTACCTCTACCTTTCATTCCCCCACATCTAGTATATTTTATGTTTCTGTACTTTCAAATCCATGTCATTTAATCAAAACTGGCTGCAATGCTTGCAACCCAAAATGAATTGCATCAATATAAACAAGAACATAGACACTTAAAAGATAACAGCAGGACCAAATGACTTCTTACACCATTTTCTGCATGGAAAAATATATTTGAATGATACAGTCCTGAGAACAAGCAATTTAAGCTTTTGCATGACTAACTTGACATTAAAATTCCATCTCTGGACCACAGATAGTGAAATAGTTACCCATAAGATGAGCTTGCAGGCAGGGCTTGTTTCACCAATGGATTAAAAAGGATGATTAGATATTTTTCCATTAAAAAAAATGGTTTGAGGTTTCTTAACTAATTTATTTTGGCAGGCCAAGGAGCCTGTAGTGGGTATTACTGTCTTGATGCTTTGAAGAACTCTGGTTTTTTCATGTTCCCACAGAAAATCATTTGAAGGACAAAAAAAAAAAAAAAAATCCTTTGCCTCTTTATATAACAAATGGCTATGGTCTAAACCAGTAAGAGAGCTTAAAATTAGTGTTTCTAATGCGACCACTGAGACATTTCAGACTTAATTACATCTGAGGCAGACTTAACCACCCATTTCTCTCCAGTTTCACACAAACAGTAATTGCCTTGTAGCCGCACTGCAACATTGGAGAATTAACCACATCCTAGAGAAGCTGGAACAGCAAAAGGGAAACCAAGGAGACTCCAGAGTGGCTGTGCAGGCAGAGCAGGCTCCCAGATAGTCCTGCAGGTCTCCATTCTGCAGTGAGAACCAGAACCAGGCCAGTGGTGCTCTGTACCAGACACCCACACCAGGTAATGCTCCACTTCCTCTCTTGGCTTTCTACTTTAGCTCTTGGGGAATTAACAAGGAGGCAGAGATACAAAGTGAATATTCCTGAGTCCAAATGCACACATGTACTGATGCTCATCTTAATTAATCTACTTCTTAGAAACACCTGTATTTTTACTGGAAGAACTGTGCAGATTTTCTTGCAAGCACCAAACAACCCCCAGGCAAAAATATAAGTGCTACTCAAGTAAGTGCACAAATATAAACACAAATAAATAGTCTCTATTAATAAAACTGTTGAAATTACTGTTCCCACAAAAATCTTACACCTGGATCTTACGTTGGAGGCCAGTAACCAAACCATGGAAGCAGGAATGTGGTTCTGCAGTTCCAGTATGGCTGGACTACTCCAGACATGCTGCCCTGTGGCAGGCAACAAATCCTCAGCGATGGAAAAGAGACAGCAAAGTACTTTTTTACATACTTAGGTCCTGTAATCAGTGGGGCTATAAAAAAGATTATCTGTCAGCCACAGAGCTTGGAAACTGCAGAATCAAAGCCTAAGAGGTGGCAGAAAAGATCAGGAGTTCCCTGGTAGGTACAATTCAGGAAGCCTCTTCCTTGCTGCCATGCTGCTCAGCACTATGGTAACTCTTGCACAGGGAGAGCTTTCATTTTACAAACCAACTACTGCACATTGTTCAGAGAGCAGAGCTCCCAATCATCCTCTCACTGCCACGTGTTCCAGACTGACCCTGGAAGCAGCAGGGAGCAACAAGCTGCTTGCTTTGCTCCAAGATCGCAAAGTTCATCGAGGGCTCCTTACTGATTTTATGCCTTGCACGTCCAGGTTTTGGTTTGCTGCCTTGGCTTAAGCAGGTTGAATTACTGATTCCCACTTTATTCTTTTTCTTTGCTGCCTGTTTTAATATAAAGAATAGGATTTCACATTGCACAGTGAGCTGAGGATCCATCCTCACAAGCCTCCTGGAACGGAAGAGGAAAGCTAAGAAAACAAGGAGCAGCTGCTCTCATCTGCCTGTCAGGTTTGACTTCATAGAGAGCCTCTGAGTTCACTATACAGAAATGTACGGGATCCACCACCTAAAAATAAAACATCTTACAGGGAAACGTTATGTTATTGTGCACAGATTTGAAATTCCTCCAAAATGAACCCTCCACACCACGGGCCAAACACTGGCTCACTCTCACAAAGGAGTGTCTGAGTGAAGAGGTGCAAGCTTCCTTCTCTTGGCAGACTGAAGCTGGATACAGCTGCAGATCTAAACCCCACTGCACAGGAGTGTCTTTACAAGGCCAGCTCATACATGTGGAAGTATGTCACAGCTTTCTGTTTTCAGGTGGGACAGAATAGGTTTTTAAGTTCTCTTTCTTACAATGAGACAAAACAAGCCAAAACAAATCAACAAAAAACATCACAATAGTAAATTAATAACTGCCCCAGGACTCCAGCCTGAGGCACATCTCAAACACGGACAAAGGCAGAGTATTTGCACTGCAATGTCTGAAAATTGCCCATTTGCGGAACTTTATTTCTGAGAGTTGAGAAATACTGCGGTTTTCTTTCCTATTGTTTCCTTTATCTAGAAGCAATTCAGAAACGTCACAGCTCCACGGGTAAAGCAGAATAACAAGAGCTAAACACTGACAAATCCCCAGTCAGTACTAAATCTGTCCGTCTGTGGCCTTTCCCCCGAAATAGCTCTTCAGAGGAAAAGTGCATCCTACTGAGCTCTGAAAGACGCCTTGTGTCTGTGCTTCCTTGGGCAGAGGAGATAACTTCTTGCAAGATTTCTAGTAATTCTGGATAAGGAAGGCTTGCGTAGAATTTTCTTAATGCACTTATGAATTAAAGACTCCCATCAAAATAATCTGAAATGTAATTTTTTTTTTCATTTCCATTTTCTCTTATCAAAGAGCTTGAAATCAGAGCATTTCATTTCATGTCCCCAAAACTCGTTGGTTTAGATAGTTCACATGTAACCAAACCATGCAAAACTGCTCTTTTATCAATTCTTGTTGACAGCTGAGGCAGTATTCCAGAGGATTCTCATCCACACTGGCTGATCATTCTGGGTTTCTCCTATTACTTTTCTTAAAACATCTAGTTAGTCATCATATTATTCTGAGGACTAGCATTACATAGAAAAGCTTCTTCACACATACTAGGAAAAAGATCTTGTCTAGAAGATGTATTTTAAGATCAGATATTACATATAATCTCTCTTGCCACTGGAAATTCAAACCAGTCATCAGTAAAGGCAGTTGCTTTGTGTTCAGTTCTTGAGTCATTCACAGACTCCATATACAGTTCTGAGCCATCAGCCTGTGATAAGCTCTCCTTATCTGTAAGAGAGAAACAGTGCCACTGCCTTGCACAAGTCACACACCTGCCCTACACTCAACTCATCCCTACACACTGTAAACTCATTGTAACAGGGTTTGACTCAATTCCCATCTGGTTCATTATTGCAGTTTCAGTGTGAGCAGGGACATCTGTGACATATCATGGTGGGAAATGAGAAGTCCTTGAATCAACTTCTGGTTACCCAGCTCAGAGTCAGTAAGTAAATATAAAAGAATACATCATTCAGTGTTTCACATTAACAAGGTTAGTCACAGGACTACCCAGAAATTTCAGTTTCCAGAATGAATGGTACATTATCAACCAGGGAGCTGAGGAATCCTGCCAACAGACAAGGGAATAGTCTAGTACCATGTTGCAGTGAATGCTGCATTTGTTTTCTTGAAAATACTGAGAAATCAATAGACTAGTTTCCCTCAGATACACCTCCTTCATTCACTCAGGCAACGTTTAATACTTAATGCTTAAAACTTAATGTTTGAGGTCTCATTGTTGTAGTTCCTTAAAGGACTCACACTGCTGGCCACTTCTGGTTCTTCATTTTGGGATATCTAAAAAAGCTTCAGAAGGAATTCTCTGTTTCTTTCTGCATACAGACTTTCTATTCCCACTCCAGTTGTTATCAGCTAGCTCCTGATAAATCTTTTTCTAACAAACAGGCTCCACATGAAAAATTGTACCAAAACCAAGCTTCCTATGGTCTTTGACAGATACTCTGTGCAAGAGACTGACCAAGTGTAATCGTTCAGTTGTTCTGATGAACAGTTCTTTATTCTATTTGACTTTTGTTGGAGGTTCTTAGGCTCACACATACCTTATTTTCAATGCTGGAACTGATAACTCAAGCAGTTAAGGATTTCTTCATGACTACCAACACGCAACACTTCCCTCTAACACAGCAAAGGAGGAAAGTTTGTCATGTCCCAACTCAGAGATGGCAAAAGGGAACGTCTACTCACCTACACCAACCCCTCCACATTATTTCAGATGACACCTCCTATCAGTTTCAGATAAGACACCTGGCTGCCACTGAAGCAGATGAAAAGTGTTCCCATGTTCCTTTTTAGTGACTCAGCATTTTACTGTCATGTCTTAAATGATGCCATTCTTGCAATCATTTTTTTTCCAAATAATTGTGCAACCTGAGACTTTTACAGAGGTGGTCTGTACATCACAGTGCTATGGTTAAATTGAAGGCAAACTCTTCACAGTTTCTTCATTTTCTTAGCAATCTCTTTCACATTTCTTTTAACCTATGGATAAACAGATGCTTATAACAGTTTCAACACTGTAAGACTGACTCACACATGCCATTTGATTTCTAAGAAGATTAATCATTTCCTTACTATCATTACTATGAAGCAGGAAAGATTGAAAAGGTTTTCAATATTCTGATTTCTCTTTCCTTTTATTTATTTATTTTTTTTTCTTTTTTTCTTTTCTAAATTTAAAAGAAACCAGGCTTCTGTTCAAACAAACCCATTCCTGTGAACTAATCATTCTGGACAATAGCAAACCATTGCAAATTATGACCAACATAATTTGATTTAGCTTAGATCAAACACTCCTAGAAGCTATGAGAAAGACATGTTTTCTTTTAATTTTGAAGTTGTTCAGATGACTCAGAGATATGCTGCAAACAAAAACCCCAAAATTATTTGATTTGAAAATTACAGGTATTCAGCAGGAACTATGTTAACTGGTGCAAGCAGTAAGACCAGAGTGATGCTTATGACAAGGTGATAAAAAGATTAATGCTTAACATCAACATTAAAACAGTTTACAAACATGAACTAGGCTTCCCAAGTGCACTACTGATCTATTTAAAATGGGTGAAGTCAGGAACAGGAAGGACCTGTCCAATGTCCTGTTAAGCTAAAGCACAGGTGAAGCCTGCTGATCCCAGCATAACACGCTGTGCAGTGTGAGCTGATCTAAGCACGGCGAGAGAAAAGACACGTCTGATTTCTCATAACAGGTGTGGTTTTCTTTGCAGGTTTCTTTTCTGACAAAACAGAGGAAGCTTAGCTCCAAGACTGTCTTTCAAAGAGACCTGTAGTTTGACAAAATTTGACAAATATCCCTCCCTCACAAAACACCTCATCTGAAGATCTGTTCAGAAACTCTCACAGAGGTTTGCAAGACCTGTTTTAACCAAAATTCAGTGAGCTGAGCAAGCCTATCTCCCTCCAAAGCACTTTGGCAGCTACGTAAGAATTACAAGTTATCTAACAGACAGTGGTTACCAACAACACTTTCGCAGGAAAGCCTTGAAGCTGATAAAGTGTGATAAGCAAATTCAAGTGAACTGCATGGTGGAGAAGCAGCAAAGCAAAGCTGCTCATATCTCGTTCCCAAGAACTCTGGAATTAAGCTACACCCCTCACACATCAGTGACTGGGTTTGCATAGGATAATGTGGTGGAGAAAGACTAAGACTTAAACACAGGTGTGGCTATGGACAGTTGTATCTGATATTCTTACAGCTGATGTGCTTTTTGTAATATCAGTTAAGTAACTGATATCCTGAACAGAGGTCAAGGATTCATATCAAGTACTATAAAATGATGTTTCTTTTCTCTTGTCCCTCAAATTAGCTATGAGGAGTGAGACTACCTTCCTCCTTTGCAGATCCCACCTCTCTCTGCAGACTAGAAATTCCTTTTCCTAAGACATTATCTGCCTCTCTCCTCCTTCAGAAACTCCTTTTTCTACCTCTGGTAGTTCTGGCTGCTGAGGTAGAGCCAGCTCTGAGCACCTCTCTAGTGGTGACCCAGTCTGGCTATCTTTCTTCTCAATACACTACTCCATCAACAACGCAGTTTCAAGCAGCTGCTTAAATCTGCTTCAAATACATGACCCCTAAATGAGGACAAATTTACACAAAGATGTTTTCATTCAATTAACCAAAAGACAAAATTTGTTGCTGTAGTAAAATAACAGCTTGTTTTCCCATCCGGTGCCACGATGTTTATTCCATACCGAAGCTGAGAAAAATGTTGTGGAGCTAAGAAACAGAGTCCAAGAATTCATCTGTCCTTATCAGCCATCCAAACAGGCAAAAAAAAAAAAAAAACAACAAAAAACTGTGGCCTATGTGAAATACAAACCTTTATCTGGGGACAAGACAGTGAGAATGGAATGCTGAAATCAGTATTTTCTACTCAACAAGTACATTTCCCAGCTTTGTAGAGTTGAGCGTCTGAGGACAGGCAAGACCTTTCAACTTATTTCAAAAAATCTCAAGTCTGAATAATAAGGCACTTAATAGTCAAAAGCGTCACCCCATAAAATCCATTTTAGAGAACTGGCATCCAAAATCAGTAATAATTTTAAGACCTAGACATATTTGCAAATAAGCTGATAGTAAAATCCTTCAGCTATAAGCAGACACACAACTGAGCATCATCCAACCAGACTGACACATTCTCCATCATCTCAACTGCCTTAACAGTGTGTGAACATTTGCCCAAAACCTTTCTTCCAATTTTGCTACTGGACATTTGCAACTCCAGAAAATGCAACTTCCTCTACTTCTCCTTATTCGAGAGACTAAACGTATAGTTTAAAGTTCAATAGAATTTTCAGGGAATACACTCATATAAACAGCCATCTCTCATTCCCAGTTGTATGCAGCACATACTCAAGACCACCAGAAAATACCAAGACAGATTTTGTCTCCACACAATCTCTAACATGGCAGAATAGAAATGCAGTTTCTTCTGCCCCAACAGCAGCACCCATGAAGTCCCAAAGAACTCCTTCCTTGACAGAGAAACAAAGGTTAAGTATCAAAGAGCAAATAACATATTTCCAAATGCTGTATCTTTATTTAGGCAAGAGTTACTTTGACAAAGACATATGTATTGATAGAGTTTCACTTTCTCCTTTTTATAACTATGCTGGAATTATCTTGCTGATAAAGATGTGGACTATAGGACTGTTCAAGTTGCTGCACTTAGATGTTTCTGGGGACCGAGAAAAGAATGGACTAATGCATTTCTGTCTAGTTCACTTTCAACTCAGTCAGCATGAAAAGAGGTTTGGAGGCTGTGCTTTCATTCCCTCTCCGGTCATTAGTAACTCATTCCTAAAAGAGGCTCAATCTGACTCAAGTGTCTGAGTCTAGAAAGGTTTAGTACAGAGACACAGGAAAAATGACAAGACAAAAGGCTGCAAGAGTTCTGAAGCATCATGATACAGAACCACAAAGCAGTTTCAAACGTGAAGGAAGGGACCTTCCTGGCCACAAATTGGCATTCTTAAAGCAGTATTACCAGCCAAATTTATAAAGTTCAGCTGCCAGGAGCAGATTTAAGCTCATTTGCCATAATACACCATGATTTAATATTGCATCTTAGTGTAAATCACAGTGTTGTCTCCTATCTCTGATACCTAGCTTGCTTATTAGATGGCACAATGTAATTTAATTTCTTCCTAAGAAAGCTTCTGGAGCAATGACTATTTTGAGAAATAACACTTCCCAAGGAATGTATATTGACTGTGATGAATTCCTAGAGATGCAGAGGTTAATTAACAAGAACCTAACTAATAACTTGGTTGGATTTAATCCATACACTGAACTGGCAACACGCAACAGAGGAAGAGGCAAAGGGTGAAAGCATATACCTGGGGAGAAATGGCACATGACAGGCACTCTCAAAGTGGTTCACAGATATTTTAGATGTTGCCCAGCCCCTCTGAATCCTTGGTCTCATCTACTTTCCATTGCCCATCCAGGTTCTGCTCCCTCTCCTGCTATGTCTTTCCTGCATACACAGTGCAAATTACCCTGGCTTAAAGATAAAAATGCCTAACAGTCACAAATGCACAACGTTCTTCCAAATAAGAGCAAGGTTCTGCAAATTTTGCCTTTCACTGCTTTTGGATGTCCTTGTGCATCAGTGCAGCAACAGAACATGAAAGGGAAGGAAGTTTTCTTAGTAACACCATTTTTATTGCCAAGTTCCATTTACAAAGAAAAGTCTGTTCCTTGTTCTTGTCCAGGTTCTCAACAGCCACAACAAATTATCAATGAGAGCAAATACAGACCGAGAAGTCTGGATTTCAGAAACACACCCCACTATTTTCTAATTCCACTCCCTTCCCAGATGTTTAGTTACATTGTTCTTTAAATTAACATAAGATATTACATTTACTCCAAATGTCTAACATAACTTACATTAAATAATTAATACTTATTGCCCGTAGAAAGACATTTCAGAATTTAATTCACACCATGTTTGGGCTTTTTTTCATGTAAATCTAAGTGCATGGTCAGGACTTTTTTTCCTCAAATGAACTACATTTCAGACAACTTTACTGAAATATATTTCATAGGAGGACAGTCCATGTTCATTAAATGCTTTTTGTAGTGCTTAAATCCCAGGTACATTCATTCTTCTAGAAAAATACATTTCTTCCTCTTTGCTCTGAAAACAATCAAACTTACAGAACAGCAAAAAACGAAGGAAAAAGTCTGCAACAAAAATATCAACACAGCTATTCACAAGTCCAGATGCCTAAAGTTACCTTCTAAAGTTTGTAACGCTTCCAGAGGGTTTACTGAAGTTGTGACAATGTATATTCAGTGCTGTTCCTGGGCAAAACAAAGCTCCTAGGCATTGTAATAGTCTATAAATTTGCACACTTGAATCTATTCTTGATCTTAAAAAAAATTATTTTCATATTAATTGTAAATACTTCTGCCACAATTAGTCCTTAAATACACCCAAACAGTAACCCTCAGATCTTCTCATACATACTGAAGTGATCACATTGCAATTACTCTGTGTCTTAAATTCACTTTAGTATGAGTATCCATAACCAAAAGTAATGGGAAACAAGATTAAAAAAAAAAAAATCATGAATCTTCTGATTATGATCTTAAATGAATTCTGTGAACTAGTCTGGACTTTAACTTTTGTTATCAAGTACTCTTAGTCATTACCTGCTAAAGCCATTTTTAGTTACTTTTAAAATAAATGCACTCCACACATTTATTTATGCTAACAAGACAGTTCCAACAATGACAACCTTTTCCTTTTCATATTAAGAACCAATGAATTCAAGTTAGCAAAACAATAAACCAGATACCACCACAGTGCACATTTATTAGACAACCAAAATTTAGTTTTACATTTATAATACATTAACAAACACAAAATATATATTTTATAACACCTTGCAAAAGAAATCAAATCTGAGCAACGTGCAAATCTAAAAATGTTGGGAGATCAAAATAGGGAAAATTCTGTACAAATGTAATATAAAAATACGTTTCCATATGAAAGAACCCTCTGTTTGAGACTCAGTCAAGAACTGCATCTCCTATGTCTTTGTTGCTGCTCAAGTCTTGAGCAGCAGAAAAACCCCCAAGCACTACTCCCCACCCAACCCCTAAAAACATCCCACCCTGGCACACCCTGCATGGATCACCCTCTGATTTTCAGAATCCAATGGGAGATGGGAAGAGTTACTCTATTTGTTTCTAATTCATGCTGCAAATGTTGGGAAAGGTCAAGAGAAACACAGCAGGCAAGCACAGGAGAACTACTCCAAAGATTGCTAGATAATAGAAGAGCAGTGCCCAGGTGAGTGATATCCTAGGGTAGGGCAGAGGTGGTGAACCAGGGACACACCAAAAAACTCTTTCAAGAAGGACAGTAGCAGTTAAAAGAACTTTCAACATGTATTTAGATGGCTACATGAGGCTGTCTGAAAGAAGGAGACTAATTACCCTGGAGGCAAAAGGCCTCGAGCTCCCTGCCCCCAGCTGATGTCTCTGCAGATCTCTGATCCAACTACAGGACTAAACCATTTATTTTCCCAGATAGCAGCTGTCTGCCTGGGCTATGCTCTTTTAAAAGCAAGTTTAACTTCAGCTAGTTAGTGGAGATAAGAGCAGAATGTTTAGCTTGGTGGGGGTTTTCTGACTCCTACTCCCTGGTGGTCAGTGCTGCTGAGGCTATTCTGCAGCTCCCTGTCTCCTGCAGCGAAGTGACTGATTACACCAGAGCAACAGCACCACGGGAGTGTTTACTCTCAGAAGTGGCTTCATCCTCACACACAGCGTGACCTGCTTGTCTGATAGCTCACCTATGTCTTCAAGCATAAAGTTTATTTCCTGCTAGTGAAATGACACTTAATTCCAGGGCAATTTCTGAATTCCTGGGCTGCTTGAAGTAAACACCCCAAGACACTTGCAGTTAGTGTGGAAATTACAGTCACTCACACCTTACTGCTTAATTAGGAAATGGCTGGACCTGAGTCGGGGCAGGTTTAGGTTGGATCTCAGAAAGGTTTTTCCCCCAGAGAGGGTCAGGCAAATGAATAGCAGACCTATCCTTTTTTTCCCTAATAATAGTATCTATCTCAGCCATTTCCTGTGAAGCTCTCACTAGACAAGTGATCATGAGATTTAAAAGCCACCCAAAAGTAATGAAAAGCATGAAGTGACCTTTCTTTCCCTTTGCCCCATTTCTTGTGCAGTGCAGCTCAGGGGTCAGATTGTGCATATGCATTGAAGAGATTCCTTCATGAGTCTTGCTAGAACTGAAATTGAAATGTGATAAATACAGATCAAGGTTTTCCAGTCTAAAATGGATTCTATTTAAGGGAACTCAGCCTGCACAGTGGTATTTTGTGTAATCTAGGTCAAGAATTTAAGGTTAATAACTAACATAAAATGCTTTTAAATTAAGTGAGGCATTTTTTATAATGGTCTTCAGAATATTACTGAGACTACAGTGTAATGCTGCAACATTTTAGAGAAAGCCTAGACTGCAATCAGCTCAGCTAATAAAAATTCATGTGGTCCTTGTGCCCAGATTGCTACTGATGTCTCGGCTTGCCCAGGTACACGCACATGAACTGCAACAGTGACTGCATGAGTGCAAATTCATCAAACGTATAAGACCAAAACCCCCAAAAAGTAGGCTCTTATTCCAGTAATGCCAGATTTTCACACAAAATCCACTGCTGTGCTGAGGACACCGAACTGAGTCCATTTAGAGTTTGGGCCACTCTGGAATGGTCAGAGTATCAGTTAATTCAATTTGAGAGAAAGTAGAATTCAGAGAAAATTAGAAATCAAAACTGCTTAAAAAAGTTAATAAAGGGAAAAAAATACTGGCATTCAGTAGCAGATACCTCATATACACAGTTGGGAAAGATTCAATTATTATGTGAAGGAGAGGACAAAAAGTGAGAAAAGTGGTACCTGTGAAGTAGTAAGTCTTATATATATATATAAAAAACCCACTGAAAATTCACTTCAAGTATTCCCTATGACAGCCAGGAAGAGGTACAATAAGCACTGGGAAGTGGGTAAAAACTCTGCAGATGCACCTATTTGGTAAGAGCTCAATGCCAGTAGAGACAGCATGAAGAAACAGATTGCAGTGGTGACTGAAATCAATACCAAGTAAACAGCAGTCCTCCTTTGAGGAACTGCCAACTCACTGGTATGAACAGACCAGCAGTAACAATCTGCTCATTTTACTATTAATTTAAATTAACTTACTTGGAAATGATGAAAAATCTTCGATTCCTTTCATGTTAATTAGGTGTCTAACCAGCAAAGAACACTCCAAACTTTCATCAGCATCCTTCCCTTTTCTGTCACCTTGGTGTCAGGATCTAGGAAGTAATGTTAACTCAGAACCGCTTTTATGTAGCAATGCTGTTTAACTGGAATACTATCCCAGAAAGGAAAAAAAAAATTACACAATACCTTTCGAGATCAGACTTGCAAAGGAATTACCAGTTAGATATGGTGACCTTCTTCCTACATGACTATGAAAAATCTGAAAAACCTCTTAAGAGCAAAAACTGCTTCTGTCTGCTTCTTGAAGTTGTCTTTTGGTTGCAGGGGTATCACCATTCCTCAGACATGTAGCGATTTGACTGTCAGAAGTGAACAAACAAGCTATAGCAATCTTTTAAGATATTTTACATTCCTCTCCAGGCAGCTAAGCAAAGACTAAAGTAGTCTCAAAAATCCCTTATGTTAATTTGAACAAGCATTGTATTTTAACTTTGAATCAAATCTTGAAATAAATATTACATATGGAAAACATAATATTTAAGTCTGGAGTCCTACAAAGACAATACTGAATGTGGCCAAGCCTGCTGGTATTGTGCAGACCTCCAAAAGATGAACGAGATCAGGATTAAAAAACAAAACCAACCAAAAAAACAAACCAAAAAAAACCCCAAATAAAAGTCCCAAACCCCTCCTTCAGGAAAAAAATCCCAAACCACACAAACTGAAAAAACACACCCTGACTCAAATGGAAGTTTTACCTCTGTCCTACAATATATCATTTTTTCTGGTCAATGGCATGTCTCCCGTTTCAGAGACATAATAATGTAGTGCCATGATTCTGGGTATCCAAAAATCTCTTCACTTTGCCATAATACTGTAGACCTTTTACAATTAATTAGTTCCTATTAGAAAGACAGTAGGTCCTCTGAAATACGTTCGTGTTCATGTTCTTGTATAACAGAAACCGGTAGGAAAGAACCAGTCCAGATCCCAAAGTTTGGGTTTTTTCTGTCTTTTCCAGTTCAGATATGCTGAGTAACCGATGTTGGCTCTAAAAGCTGCTGACATTCTCTGTCACCAGTTGGTCCCTTCGTGTGGACCCGAGGCCTCTCAGGCCTCCAGAAGTATCTGCACTCCCAGAGAAAAAACAAATCACAATTTGGTTGCACTTCCTTCACTGTTTATTACAGGATGCATGGTGGCTTTAGTCAGAACATTCTTCCTCTACCTCTTTCACCTTGTCAACTTCGGCTTCAGACTGCAAAGAGGCCTGAGGGAGGCAGGTGAATGTTCGAATGCTGTGTGGATCCACTGGTGGCACCAGGGTGAGCGACTCCACGCTCAGCGTGTCCGTGTTGTCATCTGTGATCAAGGATATTGTGGGCTGCTGTGCAGGAATCAGGCTGGGAGACAGGTTGGCTGTTTCTATGTCACTGGTTTTTACAGTATTTTTGCTGGGCTTTGAAACAGCAGAGTGAGTTTCATCAGCCAACATCGTCTGACCGGAACTGGCCATCAGAGGCTGCTCTGCAGCTGAAGCATCATCTGAGGAAAGAAAACACCAAGAACAATCAATATTCAAGACAGTATGCACATTAGTCCTAACAATACACCACTATTCCTGAGTGTTCAAGAATAACTGAGTGGAAAATACAGTTCTGTGAAGCACTATGCTTACACATCCACATTTTAGTAATTAGAAAGAAACCAAAATATTATAAAGGCATAACCTAAAATGCTGGCAGGATTCTATCCAAATTAGGAACCAGACAATTATATACATTTAGTATTAGAGTATATAGCAATATTAGAAATATTCTTAGAGAGAGGAAGTAGAGGGAAAGAAACCTCTCCAGTATTTAGTATGAACTAAAATGAACCACTACCCCATATCAGGAAAATTTTTAGAAATAAAAGAAAAAACTGAAGAACCGCTCTACAGCGAGCTTTCCCAAAAGGTGGCCTGTTTCTTACAAAAATTTGGAAGACATTCTCTCAATTCATCCTCCAGATTCACGTTTAAGCGACACCTCAACCACAGAAAGCAGAATTATGGCAGAAGAGGAAGGAGGATAATGTCCTTACTGCAACTGCAAGGCGCTGCAAAGAGGCCTGGTTAACACAGCCTTGGGGGTTTTGTCCTCCTAAGCATGGAGCATCCAACACTGATAAAACTGAGAATAAACATAAATGCTACAGAAAACTGGTATGCTACTGCACCATCCCACATTAATAGCTATTTGTACTGTCCTTTCCCCCTAAGAATCCTAGTGAACTGTCAAACAATCTGTTCATTTGGCTCAGGATGGAGAGGGAATGGAGGGGATGAGGTGATACAGCCTTAGATGATCAAGTATGCCCAGAAAAGTCCATTTTTTCTTTTCAGGCTACAATAATAGATGTCATTAAAGTAAGAGGTATCCAGCTTCAAGACAAACCAGTTTTAAAGCTTTTGTAAGAAACAGCATGTGTTCAAGTGTACAGGCATCTGCAGGAAAGCCTACAAGGCAATGTAGTGAATACAAGAAGCTAAGAATTAAGTTATGGTTTTAATACACAGTGACCTTAAAAATATTTCCGTTTCAATATGATTCCAATTAGTCCTGGAAAAGAACAAAAAGCATGAACATAAGACAAAGAAAAAAAAAATAGAAAAAAAAGAAAAACAAAATAGAGAATGGAATGGGTATCAGTGGATAACATGAAAATTACTGACTTTCTGCCTTTCTGGTAAGATAACCCAAACAATGGTGTATACTCACTTCAGAAACCACTCACATGTACTTTTTGCTGAACTGGTAGCTAAAGCCTCTTGCTTTGGTAAAAACAAGACTTATAGATGGTAAAAAAGTCTAAATAAATTTAAATAAAAGAGACATCAGTGGTTATTTTTTAACTATAAGGACAGATTCAAAGTAACCCTAGAGATTCTTTTTATCTGTCAAGAAGCTTTAGTGAGAATGCAGCAACTGATAACAGAGAAAGTGATGCAAGAATCACATGGAAAATGAACTGCTAAAACAATGAAACACAGGCTCATTTCTCTGAATTCCAAGCTAAACACTAACATTTCAGTATGCACAGAACAGTGAGTTTCTGCTTTTGGAATCTATAAAATCTTAAAAGGATATCAAATGTTCTTTGCCAAGATAATTTTTTAATCTTGGTTATACTTTAGCATGAATAGTCACGCAAATTCAGTACTCAGAAACCTGAGGCATTCTGGTAAGTGAAGTATTATCAATCAATAGCTTTCTGTTCAGAATGGTATATTGAGCACATTCCTATTACAGTTCTATTTAACTTCCCAATCTGCACTTCATTTCTTAAATCATTCCTTCCCCTCTCTCAATAGAGTATCAATGTATTTTCTTAATACTTGCATTTACTGAAATAGTGAAAGGCATACACATTCTTTTGTTACGCTGGATTGTCCCCAAATCCTTCCAGGTAGCTTCTAAGGTAATGCTGAAGTGACTCCCTTCTTAATGCCACAAACAAGAAGTATTTGAAAAAAGTCTTCATAGAAAAAAAGTATCTGGAGCTAGTAAGTCCAAACTTTCTACACAGAAGTCTCAAAAAACATTAAGAAGAAAGATAAAAATATCAAAAACTAAGAAGAATATACTGCCCAGTATTTTAGTGGCAGCATTTGTAGAGAACACAAGATCAGAGCTCTCCTCTGCTTCCCTCCAGCTTTTATTTACCACTGCTGGAAGCCAGTCTCTCCTCTCAGGAGGTCCTTAGCCACTGCCTGTCTCACTTCCATCACTCTGGCACTGAATTTCAGGGAACAATGGCCAATTGCTGTTACCCAGGGTGGCACTACTGCCAAAATGACCAGAAAGCAAATCCCAGCACACAAAGGGGTGGAGGAGGGAGAGCTCTGAACACGGTCTAGAGCTCACAAGAATGTCTGTCCTTAAGCAGGTACCAAGTTAGGTATCAAGCTCTTGCTTCTAAAGAGCTTCATGTACCTGGCATTTTTACAGATTATTTTCTCTACTTATTCTCTGGAACTTCCCTTTATATTACATATAAAAATACTAACTGGCTTTCAAAAAACCCAAACTCCCAACACTGTTCCAGCTTGACTTTCAAATACAAAGAAAAAAGAATTGTAATTTTTCCCTGGATAAAACCACCAGTCACTGAGATATGCTCTGGTCTTAGATATCAAAAGGTTATCACCTAATACTAGAAAATAACATTTCTATTTATCTCTCCCCAGCCTCCATGTATTTAAGCAAGGGTGTTCTGGCACAAAATATGTGCCAGATCTGCAACAAAACCAGGGAGAGTGAAGTCAATTTCTTAAAATGCTTCTGATCTGAACACTGAGTTCTAAAAAACAGCCTTCCATACCTCCAAAGTTATTGTACTTGTTGAAAACAAGGTGTAATTTAGCAAGTTTTGGGGTATTATTAGCTCTCTTTGGATGCAGAGCCGTCAACAGCCTTACATGTATTTCAGCACTTCCTCAATACTGCAAAGATTATCATTACAGCAAAAAATCCCAACTGAAGCACTCAACTTGTGATATTAATTTACGTTAAGGGTTATTGTGAAACAAGTTAGAAAAGAATAGAAAACAGAAAGAATGAATATCATCCACAGAGAAGTGTCCTAAGCTGTACAGCAACATACTATGAAAGGATAACAAAAATACAAATTACAAGACATTAAGCAAAAAGTTGCAAATTAAAGTCTATAAAGATGAAAAAGGGTGTCTATGTAATAATAGCAGAGTAAAGTATCTTCATGCCATGATAGTAACAAAAGAAAAGAAATTAATTAGATACAAGTTAAAACAGATTCTATAACAAAGGTCATCTGGAGCATATTTCCATATTTTTTTCATCTGCTCCCCCTCCTCACCTCCTCAGATGAGGGCAAACAGTCCATAACATCACCTGCCAGAACCTGATGATCACAGAAATATTAAGCTTGTGCCATCAGAGTCCAGGGACAGTCTTATACTGAATGCCTTCCCATTTGACCTGCGCTATAAACAGATTTCTTGCTGCTGGCCGAGGACTTTGCATTACTGTCCATTCAGGAGCCTGTGCTTACTAAATTTCACTACAGCCAGGGCTGCCCTGTGCAAATGAAGACATGGCTGCTTTGAAGCTGGAGGCTTGATCGCACAATTTCCACCTTTGGCAAGAGTGCCCAGAGACATGGGAGAAGCTGCAGACAAGGCTCTCAGAAACAGCTCGTTATTGCTTTACAGTCCTCCCAAAACAAAAAGCAGAGACATATTACGATGCTTTCTTTGGTTTCCTACCTCACTGTCATTGCTGTCAGCATGGAAAGCAAATATGTTCTATTGATTGTTATGGGCTTGTGAAGGCTTATGGAGGAACCTGCCTGAGTGGGTATTGCGGGAGTTTCTGCTGCAGCTGCTGCTGGAAGGCCTAAACCCAGTGTCCGCCGTGACTGTCAGCCTCCGACAGACTAAACACCCGCCGGCGTCCTTTCCTGCCAGACCTTACTAGAGGGAAACACAGCCAGAAATCATACAGAGGCTTGAACAATGACACAGGGAAGGGAAACTGGAATGGAGACAAAGGATAAATGTTAGAGCAGCAACAAGAATAAGTGACAAGGACACACCTGTAACTGCTGCTATCTTGAATACAATTTGATGCCACACCAAGAGCCTTCTATGTTTGGAAAATACTTCTGAAGCTGGAAGTATTCATTCTTTAGAAATAAATGAATTTACATGAATTCAATTTTTTGCTTCCTATCTGAAAATGTTCGTAAGTTTGAGCTATGTCTGGCAATACCAATAGCACTAACACCAAGGAGGGCTGGCAGGTATTTATTTGCATTACAATCTACTCACCTGCTTTAGAAAATTTGAGAGAAGCTTTTACCTTCCTTATTTATCACAAATTCTGGTGACACAGAACTATTCTCCTTTCCCTGGCCATGAATTATCTCTGGTGCAGTACTGTGCAGGTAACAACAGTATTATTTATGTTTGGTTTATGACAAAGCCAAACACAGGGTTTGAAAAGATAACAGCAGTTCAGACGATGATACTTGGTGCATAGAAAGTTCCTAGAAAAGAAACTTTCTAAGAACAAAAGTACTTCCTCACCTAGTCAGAAAATTACTAGAGCAGCATAGAACAGGAGGTCAAACCACATTTACATTACTGATTATAGAGGGGAGAGACAGAGATGGTTTCAATAGGAAGGCAGGCACTGCTCTTATAAACTCTCCATGCTTGATTAATCATCCTCTCCTTGGAATGGAAATTTAATTTTACAGACTGGAATCCAATATGTGTTCTCTGCAACAAGGGACAGCTCCTAGTACTTATTTTAGATCTTTTATCATCAATACCTGCCAGAAACATAAAATACAGCTTAAGTGCACAGATCAGTGCCTTGTGAAGTCCTCATTATCTATTGCTCCAATGTAAACATTTTCTTAAGTACTGAAGCCAATTGCTTTTTAAAAGGTAAGACAGCTTAAGAAGTAATAAAATACAGCACAGATGACATTAACACATTCATAATTCTGGGAGGATGCTAACTTACAGTAAGAGAGCTTCTATATCTAATCCTTGGCATATATGAAAATAAGCACTTGAAAGAAGCGCACAGTTCCAGCAAGGGTAGCCAAGACATGACTATTCTAAGCTCTGAAAGTTGATAACAAATCTACCTAACAAGAGAATATTTCTACCTTATGCATAGCAACATTTCAAAAGCACATGATAATTAAAAAAAGAAACATGTAAATACAAATAAAAAACCAACCTGATAGCAGCACTTGCAGAACCTGATACTCATTTTTCTGTATTGCTAAGCATTCTGCTCTCTTTAAGAGATGATTTCTGCTTTTTCCATTTTAAAGACCAGTAATCTTGTAAAGGGCTAAGCTTAACCCCCAAGCACTGCAAATGGGGGAGTTGCCAGCCTTTAAAATATCTGTGCCATAAATCAGTGTGACAACTACTAGGTAAGATAGCCAATAAACTCAGGAATCATAGTGTTTCACTCTTGACAAAGCAGTTGATGCAACACTGTGTGACTGTTTGATGCAGGTACAAGTGATAACAAGTAGTTTTTTTTACATTGAATTCATGTAACATTTTCCTGTGACGAATTCTTGAAAACTCTTTTGCTGTTTAATCATCAATATACCCTCTATGCTGTAACATTTTCTCTTAACTAACATGCAATTTGTCTTTATTTTGTTCTCATCTATCACCGTTTTACATAAAAATTGGTGTCTATGTTCCAAATCTTATTTCCTGAAAAACCTGTGAAGATTTACAAGTATCATCTCAAATATATCAAACCCTGACCAGTTTAAATCTGCCAACAGACTGTAGCTTAGGACCCCATGATCACAAGTTCACAGTATAAAAAGCTGTGTGGTTTAAGATGTTGCTCTTAAGGAAGGTAGTTGAGGTAGTTTCCTTGAAATCCAGATAGGCATCTCCCCTTTATCTAGTCTGGCCTTCTTGTCTGAAGTTCCTGAGCAACCCAGGGTGCTCTTCATGCTCAACATCTTGAGCAGGTGCCAGAATCAACAGGGGAGCAGGGAAGGAGGGGCAGAGACCTCCTATAAGTTCATGTGTGTTCAAAATGGAACAGAAAATCAACCGAGTCAAACATGACAGACTGCAGCAGCATCCAGATGCTACCCTGGGACATAAAACAGATTTTAGTAACTGCTTGCTGCTCATCAGCAGCTGGTTACTTCCTCCTCTAAGGAGCCACTTCACATCATGCAAGTCTCTCTTCTGCTTCACAGCAGAGTAAGGCAGTTCAGTTTCAACTGTCCTCAAGGGGTTAAGCAAAGGGAAAACCACTGCTTTACACAGAAGTGAGTGAGTACCAACAACTGTTTCCATATCCCAGCTGAGCGGTCAGTATGACCTGATATAACACAGACTGTGCTTAGGGCACTGTTACCCACTTCAGCAGAGTTCTGTTCATGCACACGCCCACACAACAGCCACCTGCACATGCCAAACAGACCCTCACTTTCATGCCACATTCCCGGCAAAGTCTTCACTATGGATCACAATTACATGTAAGTACTACAAGAGGGAGAATATTCAAACTCAGAGTAAACTGATCTATCAGTTAATGCAGAGACACTGATCCCAGGAATAAATGACACTACTGAACTAACACTGGGTATTGGTAGGAAGTGTCAATAGGGCTCCAGGTGTTGAGGAAAACCCTTCCTACATTCATACCTCCCAAAAGACCTAGCTCTAGGGATTTCAGAATTCTCACTAATAAGGACCTTGAGACACCATCAGACACTCAGCCACAGGAGCTGAGCCCAAAAGTCATCCCTGCAGCAGGTCAGTGCAAGCTGCTGATTTGGGACAGAAGCAGTTGATACCCATTGTCAGGTTCATTCCCTCTGACTTGGCTGAAGGTGACTGTGCCCAGTGGTGGGGCACAGAAGTGGATCCTCACAACTACATTTGCTAAAGCATCACATTAAAAAAAATCGAAGCACACCCAAAGACAGTTTTCCTGCACAACACACGGCATTTTGCATATACTTTATGATTAAGTCACAATGAAGGTCAAGGTGGGCAGTTCATGCAACCTAACTGGTGAAATGCATACTGAAACCAGGCACTTCAAAGTACTTTTCCTCTGGTTTTGGTTTTTTCATAATTTTTATTTTTATTTTTGGGGGTGAGGATGGTGGGGAAGAGTTTGGGGTTTATTGTTGTTGTTCTTCTCTCTTTTTTGGAAACCAATGAGCAGCCTCCTGTCAACAAGCTTTTTAAAATGCAGTAAAAACAAACAGAATTATGTTACTTAAATGCCAGCATACTGTGTAAGTAGACTGTAATTTTGTTAACTACAGTCTGATTTTACTTCAATAATTCACTATCTTTTTATACTTGATGACTGATTATGTGTTCTGGAACTATGCAGTTTTTCACAGAAGCCAGATTATGTGTGCTTGAAAGACCTCAGTCTGAAATGAAGCATAGTCTTGCTTGATATTTGTGTGAACTAGCATATTGCTTATACCTACAAAAATAACAGATTCTTTATTTTCATCTCCTTTCCCAGAGTTTTCTCTTGCCCACTATTGGCAAGAACCTGTAGTTGCATTTCTCTTCCTGACCACAGAGGATTCAAGTACAGCAAAGGACACTGTACACGAGCCTTTTGACTCTGCTAAGGAGAAACATGTCATCAAATTCATGTTTTCTTGTAGTGCCAATCCAGCCTGAGAGTTCTGATGAAAGACAGGACTTCTCTGTGCAATGACCTGGGCCATGAAGACACTGGGGAACAGCAGTCACTTGCCAAGAGAGAAAATAAAACTTTGAATAGATGGTATATAGAAAAACATTCCAAATTTTATTCTGAAATGACACATATTGCAGGATTATTTTGACTGTATGTTAGTCTCTCAAGGTAATAGATGCTTTTTAATCTAGAGTCTGGGTGCTAGAACACTTTACATATTTATTGTTCCTTAACTTCAGCACCAGCCTTTCATTACCAGCCTTTCATTACCCTTTCCAGCAGTATTTCTTGCAGGGATACTCTCTTTCAACACATGAGAATGCACATTGATCTGCTGATACTGTTCAGTGAAACACAATACCTAACAAAGGCTACATCATTTCCTGTAGGACTGCAAGGAATTTTAGATATAGATGGCTTTCCAAATGGCATGTCTTAGAAAGGGTAACCAGAACAACCCTCTCAAGGAGAGATGAACATTGGAAGCGACCATTAAAATGAGGGCTTGCTTGAAAAGGTCTTGAGAATCAAGTTATCTCTATTGTTTTATAACCAAAATGAGGTAGAGTAGGTCACTTGTAGCATGAAAGCATTTCAGGATGTAGCTTTTGGGATTTCCTTGTTCAGTTTCCAGCCTGAGGCTTTGCCTCACACAATTTGCACTCAGAACAGACACCATTACAAGATTCTCTACAATTACTACATAAAAAGGAGGAATAATGCAACAAGAAGTTCCAGTTTAAGCATACCCACACCAAATGTACTGACCAATGCAAACACATGCAACCTACATTTGTGAAAGTAACAGTCAGTCTGTTTATACTGCAGCCTCTTCTGCACCAATGAAACAGCCTCTTGAAATGTGGAGGTGTTCAGCCATAAGAGTGCTATTGCAAAAACTTTACAGTATTAACATCCTAAGTAACTATTTTCAACCATTTCATATTTGGCCCATTGCTACAAATTAACTTGAGGATCAGATAAACACACAGAAACAAATGTCACCCATCTCAAAAAAAAACTTTGTTTCATGTGGAAGTCAACTAATCCACTACGGTGAAAGGCTAACAGTTTACATTACAGATTTATTCAAAGCAATACTTCAGTTAAAACAAACCACCAACAAAAAAATGCCTCAACATTCTAAGCTGTTTGTGCTATGAGAGAAATCAGACAAGCAGGACATTATTTCACTGGTACTTCAAATCGCTACTGAAAGAAGCCAAATGTTTCAAGTTCCAGAAGGCTGAAGGGATCACTGCAATTTACACCACAATTTACTATTAATTGGCTTAGTTGATAATGTGATCTAAAACCATGAAGCCCTACTCTTTTAATCCAGTAACACAGTAGCTTAATTTCACAACAAACTGCTCTGTATCCCTCAGTGCCTAGGCTGAAGGTGCTGAGTGAATACCTGCTGGGCTCTGAGCAGCAGAAGGAGTGGATGTCGAGCTTGCAGTCACTGAATCACAGCGCCCTGTACTGCCACTGCCACTGGAAGGGGACGGTGACGAGAGTGGGGATGGATTGTGCTGATTTATGCACTGGGCTACAGCAAAGCCTGCAAAACAGGACAGTGAAGTTTACACGTTAAATGTACAAGTTAAATATTATCTTCAACGAGTTAGTTAGCTGTTAGAAGCTGTTAAACAAATTGGGAAAAGGTAAAAAGCAAATTCTGTATTAAGGTAGTGCCAATCTCATGCAGTGACCCAGAGGATGTGCCCTCTCCCACTTTCATCTTGAAAACCAGAAAATCTGCATGTACCTTACTGAAAACAGGCTACAAGTGCTGATCAGTGAATAAGGAAGTAGAGTTAAGGGATTCAAAGCATTTTAAAACTTAGAGATTGCACAAACAGTCAAAATGTACCAAAACTCTTCAATTTTTGATATAGTCAATATATTCAGAGGTCACAGATCTTAACATGATACGGAAAATAATTAAGTCAAAAGCAAACAAGAAACCATCTTGTAGAGAAGACCTACATTTTTTTACTAGACATAACTTCAGAAAATTTTAATCAATCACATCTAATGCTGGCATCGAACTTCATCCAGCCTCTCACAAACTAAACTTCTTCCAGTCTGAAGCCTGGAAAGGTCTATACAGTGTCTGACAGCACTTGTTAGATGAGCAATCTTCTGGCTTCCAGTGTAATACTTCTCCAAACTCTTTGCAGTGTAGCATCCTTTTCTTTCCTAACTGCCTTGCATTCATTCCTTTCTCCTTCTATAACAACATACCTGTAGTCACGTCTCCAGGTTTTGATAGCAATCAGCTTTTCAGAAGCTGATGCACTTCTTACAGCAAAAGAAGTGTCTTCACCATGTGCTGCAGGTCAGGTGAGGTACACAACTTTTCTGCTTCTGCAGCCCTCCTCCCTCTCCCATGGGAAAGTACGAATGCAGAATTTTTTTTGGCAGTCCTGTGAATTACTGAAAATAGCCACAATGTGGACTATAAACACCTAACAATGGTCTACTTGCTGCCTTCACTGCACAGTCAAGGTTGAAAGGGAAGGTATCTGACAATCAGGTTAAGACTGAAAATACAGCACACAATTCTTTATCCTTTTACATAGGAATCTCCCATGGCACTGGATGGATGATTGACTCAGAATCTCCTAGAAGGGGAATGTGCTGGTGCCATACAGAGAGCAGCCACTTAAAACTCAGTTTAAATGGAAATGTTACAAGAAGCTCTGAAAGCTTTAAAACACAGATATGACAAGTCAGGAAAATGCTATTGGCAGCAACACACAGACAGGTTGTGCTACAAGTGAAAACAGTGAAGAAAGTACAGAAAAAGGCTAACAAACATCAGTCCTGTTAATAATCTGACTTTATCTGCAGTCCCACCTCCTACCTTCTACCTCCCACACTTACCCAAGAACTAGACTCAAAACCACTTGCAGAAACACAATGCTATCTGAATTTCTGTAGCACTGCAGCACAGTTTTAGATAGGTATCTAAATGTCACTTTTACCAAGTTAAATTACAATTCATTATGTTCAAGATGAACACCACTGAAAGAACTAAATCACCACTGAGGCAGAAGAGATCGCTTTCAGTGAAAAACAAAATAGTAGGCGAGGAGCTAATTAGCCCATAAATGTAAATAAATCCCTGTATTTTATTTCAGAAACCAAACTGATCGATCTTCTACAATCATTTAGGTAAGTTAAACTGAGGTTACACACAGTGACGCCTGAGAGTCTGCAAAAAGTTAACCACAAACTGAACCACCTCAAATGTGAAAGACTTCCACATGTATCACGGGCCTTGAGTGCTATAGTTTTTAATCACAGAAAATGCACATCAAATTTTTCATGCACACTTTGCAGTTTCAAATACCAGTTAGGATGGGGAAACAAGGAATAATGGGTGGACTTGAGACCACAGAAATGAGGCAAAGCCAGCTGCTAATGTGAATGAAATTAAGAACAGCTCCTAAAGCCACTGGTATAGAAGAGCTTACATCAAGGTATTTAGCTTCCCTTACATTGCTGGTAAAAGCTGTACCCATCTGAGGCATTCTACATCCACAAACAGTTTGCACTTAGGGGAGAAGAAATCTTCACCCTCACCAGAACAGCAGAGAACAGTAAACAAGGTTTCCCATGACTGTCATAGGGAAAGCTGGCCTGATTTAGCAGGATTACCAGCCCAAAGCTTCTGCAGAACAGCACTCATGGATTCATGTCCTTACGTGGGAGCATTTGCTTCAAAATGACATCAACATATTTCCTCTCCCAAAACAACTGCAAAGAAAGGATTTTAAGTGTGTTAATGGAAACTAATTTAGGTAGGAGGAAAAGGTAAGCCTAAATCATTCAAAATACTGTAGCTGGGAAACTACTGAACAAGAAAAAAATATTCTGATCAGGAAACTCCTTCAGGAAATACTGGCAAAGAAAAGGTGAGGAGAATTAATCACAGCTACAGGAAGCAAAATGACAGTTAGAAGGTTCATCTGATGACAGAAATATTAGTTCATACTACACAAAGTGTTCCAAAGCTATGTGTGATTTTTTCCTTCAGACTTTAAAATGAAGATGGTTATAGCTTTCTTGCCATGTTAATGTTAACAAGAATTTTTTTTCCTACTTGTTTTCCCTCAAAACCTTACCATCAGCTACTAAGATATTAACAATGGATAAAATAGTAAGAGAAATCTATTGATTACTTTTGGTTTTCAAAATAAATTTACTTAGTAGGTAAGCAACCACAGTTAAAATATTTAGATGTACCTTTTGCTGGAAATCGTTAACATTTCCCTTAAGACACACTGGGCATATAAATCTCAGAATAGAGATGATACTTGAAACTAATTCTTGAGTTTGCTTGAAGAGGAAGTCATTATTTATTTACTTTCAATAGAAGACCTTTGTTCACAAGGCCCTTATCAAATCTGCTGGTTTCTTTGAAAACAGTGTAATTCTTTATTTACACAAAGTGCTTCAGAAGTACAATATATTCATATATAGCTAATTGTCATGGGTTATGTGTGTCACCATCACCCTAATACAGAGATGATGAACAGTCCAGCAAGCTACAGTATCCCTAAAATGCTCTAACATTCTAGCAAAGGCCAGTAACTTAAAATAGACCTTGGAGTATATTCATAGCCATGACTTCATGATGATAAAATTGATCGAGTGAGGGATTTTGCTCACATTGTTCTCTGCTGAGAACTGTCCAGTGCAGCAGGAGATGATTACAGAATGTCCCTGCACCTGGATAACCTGCACTTTTCATTGTGTTCAAGGGGATGCTCTGAAGCATCGTCTGTGACATTCTCATCACCCTTCGCTTGTCTTGCACAAAATCCAGTTTTAAGCTATAACAATCCTCACCCACTTTCCCCCAGACACCAAGATTTTAACTTTGGACTGGGGAACAATGGAGGAAAATGAAGCCCAGTTTGACAATAAGGGAACATGGACGGTAACTGCAGGCTCTCTAGTGACATATGCAGAGCCTGATGTAGGCACTATGAGAGAAACTGAACCAGACAACTGCAATGAGTGTTCTCGAAAATTCTAAGTTCATTGACAATTGGAATTAGAGAACTGATTCAACAGCTGTATTAAAGTCCTTCACAGACTGAAATTTGCAGGAGGAATAAAAACATTTATATGATTGTTAATTTCTTAAAAGCCATGCTGGATGTACAGCACTGATAGCCAACATGGTCCTACCAAAAGTAGTATTTAGTCTTCAAAAAATGTTGCTAGAAAAACATAGCTCTCCTTTAAATCTACAAAGGACATCATCACCAAGGGAAAGCTTAATTTGTTTCTTAAAAGTACAACCAGATTAAGTGACAGTGAGCTCTGCAGAACTCAGAACACCAGTTGGAGCTGTAGCAGTAAGAAATGAATACACGAAGCCAGCAATTTAACTGGAACTTGTTCAGTAATTTTTTCAAAGTTACAAAATTCTCCTCTTGATGTAAAAACCACTGCAAGCCTGATTAAGAGATTAACACAAAGAGATTCCTACAAAAATCACTAGGAATGAGGAAACATTATTCATTCCTCAGCAAAGATAAGAGAACAAACCCACATTTGATACTTGTTTTGTAATCAGATGTAAATTAGGATATTAATCCATTTTTATTATATTACTACCTGTCATAAAATGCATTTCAAAGAAGTTGCACGTGAAATACTTCAAGTTCTGTGCCTCATTTCTCATACTTTGTATCAAATAAAAGCTTCAAAATACTTTTCCCTCGGGATCTGCAACTGAAGTCTACATTTCCTGGGTTCAAATAAAGTATGTGGTTGCTTGAGCAAGCTACTATGCTGCATCATCCTCAATACCCCCCTTCAAATTAGTAGCTAAAGTCATTTGTTAGGAACAAAAGCGCACTCTCCTTAGAGAAAGCTGAAACAGTAACACTGGCATCTTTCCAACCACACCTTTTCCGTGGAAGCCACGTCAAGTAAGAGGGAAACACTCCCCTCACACAACATACACTTGTCTTTGAAACACCTGACTAACAATATCTATGGTTTTATAATTTCTGTTCCCCAGTAAGGACTTGGGCAACTGAGCTCCTACTTAGTCCTGAAGCAGTAAAACACCTGCGTTCTAAGTAATCTGAATTCTGTGCACTTGAATTCTGAATCACACTTAAAGAGAAGTGCTGAGTTCTGTGAAATGACTGTCAGCAAGTAGTAACGAGATCTTTTGTATAATACAGCACAGTTAAGTACTTCAAGCAATATAAGATTTCCCTTTAAAATGACTCGACCCTAAAAGAAAAATGTCACCATCTGGAAAAGAATTTCTACAGAGAAGTTCATTTGTGAAACAGACAATAAGGAGACAAAAAAGCAAAGTGCTCATTGATTTAGAGTCATTCCTTTAATCCCAGTTCCAAGCTAATGTTTTAGGAGTAGCTTTGGCCCTTTTCTGTCTTTCTCACTTGAGGGAAATGGGACAGTGCACAGCATTCCAGCATGAAATTATTCATAATCAAATTAAAGGAGGAAATATGCACAACTAACATGTGTTGCATAAATACTGAGTATGCAAAGTATGATTTAAACTAACTGGATTTGTAAGGAAGGCAAGGCATTAAGACATCTGGGAAACTGCCATGGAAGTATTGCTCACGACATACCCAGAATACACGCCCAGGTTTACTTGTTTCTCTCAGAGTAAATTTTTCCATAAGCCTCATCCTGGAGTTGTGTGTTCAGGAGCACACCACAATAAGCTTTCCACTGCTTGAACAAATTACAGTACAGTTTCTGCAGACAGAAATCAGAAAGCAAAACCTGCTTGTTAATGAATGCCAGTCTTACCTGGGACTTTGTCTACAGATGCAAAGACAGAGCGCTGCACTGTCGGGTCACTGCTCCCACGCCGGGACTGGTCGTAGAATCTAAATGGGAGGTGCTGGGCTGCAGCTCCAGAGCTGTGTCCAAAACCCATAACTTCAGTTGAAGGCTGAACAGGAAGATCCAGGAGAGCTATGTTTAATCACAATTGATAGTTTTTGTTACTCATATACATAAAAGGAAGAGGAGGTGACAAGAAAATTGATAGTTTGCTCAGGATCTTGAGACTAAACCAGATTTTAACATGACTTGCCTTCATTTGCCTCTTAATTATGGTTACAAATGCACTGACAAACTGAAGAGTCAATATCTCTGGCAACCTTTTCTACATTGCTGTCCACACCACATTCACACTAGGGAAACCTCAAAATACAGTGGAGAAGGAAAAAACCCCAGGATTACAGGAAGCCCCTTGCACTAAAAAACCATAGGAGTTATTAACAATAAAAACCTCCTTTTGCTTTTCCCTGCACAAATAAAGTAATTCATTAGTTACAACTGAACGCTGCAGAAAGCCTCTTAAAGAGACAATCTGCTCTAAAATGGAAAACGCATGCCTTTGCATTACCTTCAACCTAAAATTTTTAATATCAAGTAGATTGTAATATCCTCAAACTTGCTTTAATTTCTTTTATATGAAGCAAGCCATAAAAGTGTGACATACCCACTTTATAAACTCAAAGTTAAACATGAAACCAAATCTATTCCTTGGAAACTCAGCCCTGGTTTAGAGCTTTCTGTGGCCCACCACAGAGTGCCCCTGTGCCTTACATTCCAGAGTGACTTGCAGTGGCAGCCCAGTCCTGTCTCCCAGCATCACTTCGGGAGAACCACTCACCTGCAATTCTCTGCATCTTGGTGCGCCGCGCCTGGATGCGGCCCTTGGCCAGGCGCTGCTTGGCGATGATGCAGCGAATGTGATCCGCAAAGATGAACGTGGCCTGCAGGATGGGGAAGGGCTTCGAGTGAGGGCTGGAGGCAGGCTTGTGGATGATGATGTTCAGGGCTCTGCTGTCATCCTCCACTCCCGTCACCTGCATATCCTAAAGAGAAGCAGAAGGCAAGTAGTTCAAGAAAATGTAAGCTTTTCTAAACTACAGGTCAAATATTAACATTGAAAGAAAATCCTATGAATGTTCCACTAAAGCTCTTACAAAGGCATTTTCCATGTTAAAAAAACCCAACAAAATAAAACCAAACCACACTCTGCAAGTTGTACAACTTGGATTTACCTCTTCAGAAATCAGTATTCACAGAGATTGAGTGAAATTATATGAGCATAGCAAATTTTCAGGAAATACAAACAGCGATGGTTAAGGCAAGAAAGAGACAAATGAAAAAGACTTCTTTAGATAAGCACAGATCATTTTGAAATTACAACCTGTCACCTTCTCTACCTGTGTAGGAAAATCAGAACTCTAAGTGAGTTCACTAATGTGCTACTTGAGTAAAGTGCTTGGAACACAGTCCTAACTGGATTTTACTTCAGCGTTCAAATGAGCACAGCCCAACGTATGGTAAGGCAGTTACCCCATCTGCAATTGTCTCTCTGCTTATCTACGTAAACTTCTTCAGAAAATCAGGAATGTTTTAAAAGGCAGGAAGCAGAAAAAAAATTAGTGACCAAAGAAACAAGGAAGCATGGTACACAGTTTATGTATTTACACTAATGTTGGTATTACTATTTATCCAACATAAAACATAGATTTTTCAGCACAGAAAAGGTGGCCACCCAAGCTACAGCTTCCCTTACCTGCAGAAGGCCTGCAAACTTAACTACTCCCCATCCAAGTCTTGCAATATCTGGTTCAACCAAACTCATCTGGTAAATATCCACAGCCAGGAATCTCTGAACTTGGCCTCCATCCTTTGTTATTACTGTACAAGCAATCAGATCACTGTTATCTAAAGGAAGGAAGGAAGGAAGGGAAAAGGTTACATAACATTGAAATTGAGGATTCTGGGGTGTGGGTATTTTACATAACAGAAAATGTTAGCATATAAAAATGTAATAACCTTGACAACACATGGTTTAAGCTTCTGTTCACATTCTTAACAAGTATTTTAACTTCCCTATCATAGTTACATAGGGCAAGAGAGATTTTAACAACAGTAGTTCACACATCTTACAAGTTAAATATAAGATTTGGTACTATATGCACCTTGCTTTCTCTTAACACCTTTACTACCATTCAGAAAAAAGCTCCCTTCATCTGAGGGGTGAAATTGCAATGGTGCCAATTTCTCTCACTAAGTGGAAGTCCCAAGGAGTCTTGTTAACAACCACAGCCAGACCCAACACCACTGCAGGCCAGTACTTCTACCTTGTTATAAACTGGCTCCTGACACAAGCTGCTTTTGTACAGGTCTGAAAACAATGCTGGCTTCTTGGACACACTTCAATTTCAAAATTATTTGGACTCTCCAGGTAAATTGTAGCAGCAATCTGACAATCTTTGTTAAATGAGGTAACATTTTTTCCTTTATCCATATATTTCATTCACTTATATTGAACAAACATAGCCTCTGTTACTCCAGAAACCCCTCCAACAAACCCCAAAATACATTCTCCAGCATTTCCTCACTGCCACATTACAGTTCAAACCCATTATTCATGAAAAGGGACTAAACCACTCTTTACACCAGCTGAAATCTACTAAGCAACCCTTGAACTATCAGTCCCAACCCCTAGCAGAGCTCTGCTCAGTACTAAGAGTTGCTTTTTCCTTTACTTCATATTGATACTTTGTTTCATACACTTGATGCACACAGTTCTTTTCCTCTCTCTCATCTAGTACAACTTACAGCAAGTAAAATATTCTGGAGGCTTACAAAACAGTAGAACGAACTTACTCATCCAAACATCTAAATAAGCATTTAACACCATTTTCATACTAGAAACATTTGCAGGATAAGCTACAAGTGTAAATGTACAGCTCTTCACAGTGGCAGGTCATGCAACTACAGACAACAGCCATAAACTATGGTCAGGAGGTGGAAGAATTTCTTTTGTGCAGCAGGTTACCCAGAGATACTGGGGAATTTACATCACCAAAGGCTTCCAAGCTTCAAAAACCAAACCAGCTTCCTCTTCCCCCCCCAAAAAAGCCCCTGCAACACAGATGAGAGGTCCTTTCCAACTAACATTTCTATGAATCCACCAATTACCCTTTACCAGCAGGATCCATTCAAAATTGATTGGGTGGTGGGAAAGAAAGGCATGAAATATAGAACCCTAACACAATTAAGAGGATAATTAATGCTAACCAGTGTGAATCTACTGCGAGCTTTTGAAATTTGAGAAAACAAGTTTAATCAATAAATGCAATACATACAGGACATGATTCAGTTAACATAAGGATTGATTGCTATTACCTTCTCCTAGCCTTGGAAGGCTCAAAAAATCCATACAGGATTGGCAAATATTACTATAAGAACGTGTAGAGGATTTACTCCTGTTTAGAGAAGGAGTTGAGACACCAGGCAGAACTGGATTTATGCTTTATTTCTTGCCTCTTTTATTCTTCAACCAAATTAGTCCATCAACATATTTATTTCAGTTGACTTGAATTCCTGGAGCAGTCCTCTTCCTCTCAAGACATGAAGTGCTTGGATTAGGACACTTCCAAACACGGTATCGCAGGCTGCTGAATTTTGAGTCTTTTGGGAGATTCTCAACAAACAGGCCACAACACCAAATAGAGTTGTGGAGTTCTCAAATATTAGAGATATATAAATCTACACATCTCTATATATATCTATACTAGATATATATGGAGACAGATACACTGGTTTTTGACCAGTATTTACAAAGTTTTTAGTGCAGCAGCAAGCAGGTTAAAATACTTGCTGTACAAATTCAACTA
This sequence comes from Sinosuthora webbiana, assembly GCA_013397395.1. Classification (NCBI taxonomy): domain Eukaryota; kingdom Metazoa; phylum Chordata; class Aves; order Passeriformes; family Sylviidae; genus Sinosuthora; species Sinosuthora webbiana. Next base: position 491,017 of record VXBN01003815.1, on the reverse strand, counting down.
CCCAACTACAAAAATGCACTATTTTAAGAACTCTAAAGGGCAAAATGCTTTCCAGAACAGAAAGTTTTTGTTTTAGACCTGACAATACCTTGAAGTAAAGCATTACTGTAAAAGTCTTTTAAAGAACAGAAAGGAAAGTTACTCATTTACTAGGCAACTGTTACAGGAATCCTTTGAGCCTATACAACTGAATGTAGTCCATTTACATGACTGTTTCTAGTTCACAGCTGCTAAAGAGTCATAAACTGTCATCCTTGATGACAAAAACAGAAGAGAAAGTGTGGTTAAACACATTTTCAGTGAACTGATCTAAGAGTACTTTCAGCTATGCTGTGAAACAGCTAGAGACACCCAACCACATTCAGATGAAAATATCAAGCCCAGTAAACTTCAGTGCTATTCAGATTTGGTCTGGGGATTACAGTGAACCACAGGCTGAATGGGCTTCCTGGTGTGACACTGCTGCAAAGACCTGGAGTGTCCCTTGTGTGATTAACAGCAATGGCTAATTTCTCCTCATGCAAAATGAAGCTTGTAACCAGTTTGGATACTACACCTCCATTACATGGATCCAAGATTTCTCTGGACTTTCTCCAAGAAAAATCCAAGTTTTAGGAAATACAGCCAAGGAAGGAGGAGTTCATAGACCTCAGCTGCTTGCAGTGCTGAAGATATAAATTAAGTGAAAATAGTTGCCTGTGTTTATGAAAATATTTTCCTAAAAAGATTGTACTGTAAGAAATCTTTATGAATGTAACAGCCACTTGAGATGGTCTAAATGCACCTGATCTGCTTTGGGGCTTGATCTTTAATGATTTTATAGTTTACAGTCATCCCAATTCCTGAAATCATCTGCAGACATTAAAAGCTCTTACAGAAAACTTTCAGCCCTTTGTACACACAGCTGGCAGCCCGAGATAAGCATTAGGCTGGAGAGAGTGAATGCAGCACCTCCCACTTCACAGGAAGAACTCTTCCCAACAGCAGGCAGCCCATCTGGGATGATACTCTGCTTTACTAACTAAGAAAATGGCCAATCATGAATCCACCTTGTTCCCATGAAGTACATTTAGTTGAAGTTAGAGGATGCGCCCCTGGCCATACACCTGCACCACATTTTGGGTTCTTTCTTTGTCACAAATATGACAACAAGTTGTCCTGGGCACCTTTTTCTAGCTGACCCTGGGTTGAGCAGGGGGCTTAGACCAGATGATCTGCTCAAGTTCCTTCCAACCTCAATTATTCCATCATAAACTTTTAAAAATCTTCTTAAAAATGTTGACTATGATGACCTTTTAAAGCCTGTATACTTGACAGATACAGCGAGCAGAGAAACTTAACTATAGAGTCACTTTTTTCTGTTTCAGCAAAGAAATAACAGCTTTAAATATATCCTCATTTATCTCTTGGCCATGGCATTTAAAACCTTGCCACTAACAGAATCCTGTTACCACCTGAAACCAAGCACTGAGGCTGTTAACTTGAGCTGCCAGCTCCACACAGTGAGCTGCTAAATAAGACTGAAAACACCTCCAGCCTCGCAGGCAGTCTAAGGCAGACAGTTATCACACAACATGTAATTGCTTCAAAACTATTTACAGTAGAGAAACACTGCTAAGTTCCAGCAGTTGTAATTCTGGTGACAGCATATCCAGCAGTATGGAATGAACCTTCTGTGGAGTTACCTGACTCTCTATTCCTACCTTCATATACACTGGTGACCACCTTGTAACTACACCTAAAGGTTTGCATTCAACATATGTGCACCAAAAGATTAAAAATGCTTCTTTACAAGAAACTTGAATCTCCCTCATCAAGCTTGCATAAAACACCATCACTGCATTCAGGCAAAACGAAAAAAAAAGCCATTTTGATACAGTTTTGTGGGAGTTTTCCAAATCAAAACAGTAGCTGAAACCATTACTGGATCATGTTAACCTCTACTCCCCTCTTGACACTATTTATATACAAACAAGCATAAACACTGAAGGCATTTTAATGTTCCCAAGAATTTTAAAAGCCTTGTACTAATAGAGATTGAGGAAAATTTGTTAAATCAACAACACTTTCCAAGCAATAACTAAAAAAGGCACACAAATGTAATTTTTCAGGTCACGTTTTGCCCATGCAAAGTTCTCCTCCCAAGGTATGGCACCTATGAAATGATGTGCATCCTAAGGCTTTATGCCAAAATGCTGATATTCTCCTGTCTCTCTTGTCTGGGAAAAGACTCTAACTGGAAAACACATTTTTTTTATGCTACAACACAGTAGAATTTTAACATGACCCGACTTCAGGTAGTTTAAGTAAGAATAGCAATAACAAGCAGTTTAGGAGCAAAAAAGTCAGTATTTTTTTCATGTCAGACTAGTTAGGAAATTGAGGGACTACTTACTCAAATCCAGAACATCATCTGCCTTTATCAGATCTCCCTCCCTTGTGAGTGGTAACTGAGTTTCCAGCTCACCTTGCAAGTGCAGTGAGAGTGAACGGAGCATAAAGAAAACTCTGATTGCCTAGAGAAATTAAAGGAAAGAGTATTAGAATATTTTTACACCCAATACTACATACTTTACCAGAATCTTGCAAACATGTGCTGGCTTTTACAACTCCCGAGTTTGCTGTCCTACAGTAAGTCTTTTTAATACATTTAAAATTGAAAATAAAATTTTAATACATTTTAAATTGAAAAGGTAGAATGTAATTTCCAACTTTTATTTTTCAGTGAAGTAGAAGCAGCAGAGCTTTTGTCTCACTGGCACACTTAGATTGTGACTGACAGGAAAACAATTACAGGAGCTGTTTAAGCAAAACCAATAATCTTGGAATCTTTTTCTTTATTCATTATTTTAAGACTGATTGTATCTGCAACACTTCTATGCTACAGACACCTACACAACCAACCTTCAGAGACTCTCACGTTTTGAATTTAAAACAGTAATAACTCTTCTGGCCAAGTCTAGCTAAAATGTCTGCAAGTTAGAGAGAAACAGTGGGGATTTCTGCATTTCAATTTGCTGTGCTCACCAGAACTAGCCACATGTAATGTAACATTCTTCATAATTTATATTCTCAGAAGGTCTTTATCAGGGCAAAGCATTCTGAAAGCTGCAACAGTCCCAAGAAACTTTCAACAGCTGCTCTGTGAAATGAATATGCTAGTTTTGATTTACAAATCTATGACATATGGTATGCAAAGACCCAAAGTGTCAAAGAACAATCATTTTATTAGCCACATTTTGAAAGGCACCATTTATAATCCTCTTTCCCTTCAAGGAAAAAAAAATCATTTTTTATTACTTCCGGTGTTCTGCTTTTTAAGAGTTTCCTACACAGTAATTCTGTGGCATACTGTAAATTCACTGCCTTACAGTAACAGCATTGAATTCATGAACAGCTGCAGTGCCCAGAAACTCCCAGATTGCAGGAAGTATCAGGAAAAACAAATCTAAAGTGCTTTAAGGGAAAACCCTTCACTCCTCTATTTTTAAAATCAACAGAAGGGTGGCTCCTGTGAAGCAGAACTGTGAGTGCTTGGCCAGCTCTCTACTGGCAGTTCTTCCAGAAATTTCTGGCAGAACAGGGATGAAGAGAGGGAAGCCATGTATCAGGTTCTTCCATGAAATGACCCCAAAGCAATGGCTTTGGTAAACTCTTGAAATGTAACAGGGCGATATGATTATGTGGAGCAAAGGACGTCAAGGGTATCGAACAAAAATATGATAATAATACTATTTAGTTCATGAGAACAGTCACTTCAGAATGCAAGATGATCTCTCCCGGTTAGGCAGACTGCATTCTAACTTTCATATTTACTGAAATTATACAGGATTACTATAAAGCAGTTTTCCCACCAGGTGCTTCAAGAAGAATTCAAAGAATTCATAGTATTTGATTTTAAATTTGCCAAATTCAATGAAGAACAGAAAATCTTGGCATTTTTGGTAACCCAAAAGTTAAACCCAACAAGGTTTTTGGTTTTTTTTTCTTTTTTTTTTTTTAATTTGGAGGGCAACCATCACTCAGCTTTCACTTATCTTCCCCCTCAAACCTCTTCCTCCTAGACTGCATTAATTTTTATCACATTCATTTCCTATAAAACTAATGGCACTCATCTCCAAACATGCAATCACATTTACTGCAGAACAAAGTACAGGAGTAGAAAATAAAATTAGAACTTTAGCCTTTGCAAGAAAAACCCCAATAAACAAAACAAAACCAAAACAAACAAACAAAAAAAAAACCTCAACAAGAACATCAGATGAAATGGGAACCGTGCTGTGCTTCCTACAACACTGACAGCCAGTGTTGTTACCAGTATCAATATATTGTGCCTAAAACATTTTATCTCAACAAAACAACATAGAAAAGTTCTATGGCCTAGAATTTTTTTGGCTGACTTGTGGTTTTTTGGTTAACTTGGAACAAATATGGATTTCTACCTACATTAAAGAATTATGGATTATGATGCTGATTCTCATTTATATACATGGTCCATGGGCAAAGAAACAGCAATTTGCAGGGAAACCTACCACTGTCTTATTAATTTCCCAGGGAAAAGTGTTCTTAGTACTTCAAAAACTTCTCACAAAGTGAGGTTTCTGAAAGCTTCTCCTAAAGCTGTTAAAGAGGAGAAGAGTTGTCACTTAGAGGGACTTTCTATAGCAAGGAAGTAAGATCCTAACAGTTAAGAACTCACAATATAATCAGTGTTCACTTGCTAGTGAAATAAAACTTGAGAACTTTTTTGAACTGTGTTGGAGCATGCTCAGAGTTGAATCTTTTTCCATTTGAAACCATCATTAGAACTTCAGCAGGCTGAGTGGCAGCAGCAATGTCACAAGGCACACCTGAGTCCAGCGTTTTGTCATGGCAATTCAGCCGAGTGAGGCAGCCTGGCTGAAGGAAGCAGCACAGGAACTGAGGAGACACTAAAACCTGAGTGCAGTGTGACTGGGGAAGGAGCACCAACAAGGAATCATTCTGGGAATTCTTGCTGATGATAGAGACCCTTTCATCCCCAAAGGATCTACAGGAATATTTGTATTGATTTTTTTATTTCCACCAACAGAAGTTAAACTATTCCTTATTTTAGCACATGAAGATCCTGGAAGAGCCATTTCCCACTAATGTGCATTTCTAAGCATCCTTCTGTTAAATGCATCAGAGAGAATTCCAGGAAGCATTTCTGCTTTCTAAGAATAATACTTTTTAACATAATTCACTGTATTCTATCAAACAGCTTGCTGTGGTAACAAAAGCTGTGTGGTTCATAAGCAATAAAAACAAACCTTTTCAGAAGATTCCTGGAAATACCTTTTTTTTTCTTCACGAGTACTTGAATACACTTACATAATACACTCACATAAATGCAAAGAAACTCAGAGAACAGCACTTTCCAAATAATGATTTGTGCAGTAATATCTCCTAGATTTACTGACACTGCAAGGTTTCCAGGACACAGCCAGATAAGGGCCAAGAACTGATTAACCAAGAATGAAAATAAGGATGTAGTTGTTCAGATTATGTCAGTCACAAAAATAGATACTTTACTGGTTCTCTCCTCATTCTCAAATCTCTATCACAAATTACATTGGCAAGATGAACTCTCCAGTCAAATTAAATTTTTTTGCCATGTGTAGATATACAAGCCATACAAAGCCAGTCACTCTTCCATGGAGATTGTTACTACAGGAATATAACTGACAGACTGAGATAGCAGATCACAAAAGAAGCTGACAATATATTGAGTGTCATCAAAATGTCTTTGTATGTAGCTTTCTGCATGGTCTGCAAAATTTAAACCCCAGTGCAAGAACTTGTTGCATTGACTAGACACGAGAAATCAGAGAAATTTCTCCCCTGGGGCAGGTAATCACTATATTCTCTACACTGATCTGTCTTCATCAAGCTTTTATGACTTTATGGATGAAGCTTCCAATCAAGCAGTTTTCAAAGAAAAGTATTTGTATTCCTAGAATTGCTCAATGATTTTGGCATCATTTTGTCATGAGCAAATGTAAGAAAAAGAGTCTTACTCACTCTTCGTGTTCTTTCCACATCTCCACAAGGCAACCTTTTCACAAAATCAATCCCAGTCAGTGGTGTCCCCGTTGGGGGTAGCAAGATGGAGGCATCCATCATCAAGTATTCTACATTCATAGGTTTCATCTATAAAAATATTTTGGCATTGGTTACTATATAGAACAATAAGCATTTGCCTCTTTAGTTTCAATTACAACCCACTGCGTATTCTAAAATTCTGAGAATTTTTAATACCATGTCTTTTTTAAGGTCCCTACATGGAATCTCTCATTGTTCCCAGACACACTGCCAAAGTTTTCATACAAATAAAACACAGTAAAAACACCAGATTACAGAAAAGATACTTCCCAAATACTAAAATCCTAATTCTGCCAGGTTTGATTTTAAGTTTTGGCTTAAACTTGTGGTTACTTCAATCACAAGGAAGATTCTCATAACTTTTTCTCTCCAAAAAGAACTTTCTCAAAACTTGCTGAGCTTCAGATAGGTATAGGGAGATTTTCACATTGTTTAGGGGGAAAAAAGTATATCTAGTGTGCCATTTAGTAGGCTGAAGCAATTTTTGTATACTCAATTTTAGAAAGTAATGAAAGTTTATTTAATAAAGAGCTGTGAAGTTTCACATAAGTAATTTATGTAAGTATAGACACAACTTCTCAGAGACAAAAACACCACCCACATTTTGTTACCCTACTCCCAGCAAAAAAGACCTCAGTGTCCTCAGCAGCTATCAGCAGTTTTTCTTGTTCCTGTACAGTATCTGGGTTTGAGGATTTGCCAGGGCAGAAGGAGGTCTCACTTACTGTCATACTCCGGTATTCGTCTTCAAACATATCCAGAAAGATTTCTTCTCCCTTCCAAAAGAAAGAACATGGACATGAAGCTTTGCTGTTTGGGGCTCTGTACAGTGTGTCTGTGAAGGGAGGCTGGGGCTGCAGGGCACTGCTGAGCCCTTCGGCAGCACTGCTGGCACCTCTGGGAAAGGGAGAGATTCCTCTGCAGCCCCTGGAGGACTGCGGTGCAGCAGGTACCAACCCTACAGCAGGCAGGTGTGCTCTGAAGGAGCTCCAGTCTGCAGGACCCACACCAGCACTGCTGTCCTGAAGGACTGCAGCCCATGGAGGAGGGACCCACACTGGGGCAGGGGAAAAGTGTGAGGAGGGAGAAGCAACAGAGAAGCTCCCTACTTCCCACTGCCCCTGCACACTCACAGGGGGAGAAGGCTGAAGAGCCAGGAATGAAGGTGAGCCTGGGAAAAGTGAGAGATGGGGGACAACAGTGTTTTACTGTGTCTTTATTTCTCACTATTTAAATTTATTTTTGTTGGCAATAAAATAATTTCTGTGCAGTTGAGCCTGTTTTGCCCACGGCTGTAATTGGCAAGCGACCTCCCTGTTCTTTATCTTGACAAGATATTCTATTGTCCCTCCATCCTGTAGAGGAAGGGCAGTGAGAGAACAGCTGAGTGGACCTCGAGCAGCCAGCCATGGTCAACCCACCACAAGTTACTTATTTTTTGTAAGCCACATTGAGCAAACATCCTTCAAGAGAATTCTAAGAAAAACAGGAAGATATTTCAGACACTTGAAGTCTGTCACGGATTTATGGCTCCTTATACAGAAGTTAATGCCTAGGGCTAAAAAAATTAATTTTTTCCATTTTTACAACACACACACAAAAGTAAAAAGGTGCAAAGGTTTCCAATAAGAAAAAAAAAAAGTAAAACTTTAGGTCATCATTTCGGATACGATACAAACAAAAAGTTATGTTAAAACCAAACATATTCCATATTAGTGTCAATGATAAACCTGATCTCCAGTACAAACCCTGCGAGTCTTCCAACAGCCCTTTGTGACATATGCCAGGGTGGTATGGGAAGGGCAGAAAGGAGAGGAATTCTCCAAGAAAACACTTCATTCTCTCTCACAAATTTAGAGTTCCCATCTTAACAAAGGTGTTTCTTGGGTCACTATGTCAAGACTGGGCTGCAGACATTCCCCATATGTAAAGGACCTTTTTCTTTCAGCATTTTGCCTATTTACCTTATAGAAACGACGAAGGAGATGAACACTTTCTTCCCTTGCACCCTAGGAAAGAGAAAATGCATTTCAGGGAATACGTACACCACCCACTTAATAGTCACATTAAAAACCCACCCAAGAACTCATACAGAAGAGATCCTGAGCCAAGGCCTTAATCCCAGAATTTGATGGAATATAGTTCTTGCACCCATGAAAATGCAGCTTATGTGAGTTTATTATTTATTATTTCAAAAGCACATTTCTTTACATTATTGAGATGGATAACATACAAATTTCAGAGAAACAATGAAAAAAAAACTGCTTGAGAAGTTACAATTTAAAACAGCAGAGGTGAGAACAGATCATAAGTTATGATGCTCACAGCACAGAGCATCATAATGCAAAGATGTTCTAGAAGACCAAATTTCACCTTAAGGCTTATTGCAATCAGAAATAAAACAAGTTTATTCAACTATATTAGAAGACTCAGACACCAGTAATGCACTGGACTAGCAATTTAAACGAAAATACTCACCTCAAGACAATCAAGGTGAACACTTTTTATGATCCTGCCATTTTTAGAAAACACAAGCTGCTTCAGCAACAGGCAGCCAAGTTCTAAAGTTGCTAAACGAATTTTTCCATCTGTGAAAATAAAAATTCAACATTCAAAATAGCAGCAGTTTAGTTACAGCTCTTCTCATCATCCCATGTTCTTAAATCTTTCTATTCTTCCTGCAACTGTCCAACTTTGCTCCTTTGTCACACCCCTCACCTGACAGGGATGAGTGCTGAGGCTGCCTTCAATGCTGATGGCTATAAAGAAAAAGAACTATAAGAGTACTTTAAAGTAGAAGAAAATTTAAAGCAGAACCATTCAGTAAGAAGGCAAAGATTAATACTCTTGAACAATAAGAACAAACATTGTGTTTTGCATTCTTTATCAATCTGCAGCAGAGGTTGAATTACACTAAAATTACAAAAGGATCCCAGACATTTGGGATGGGTTAAGTTACAAGGTGAAAGGATACTTTGTATGTAGCACACTAATAAGGCACAGCTTTTCTTTGGAGAGAGAAAAGGAGATGTTCTACACAGCATGCAGCAAGTTGAATAAAAATCCCCCATTTCCACCTTTGCCCAGTACTTCTCTCCCCAGACAAGCCTTTATTTAAATAAACACGTTCTCATTTGCACTCCTTCCTGCTGCTGTAGGTACAAACTCTTCATATATAAACATGTTTTCCTTCTCTGTCACATCAGCAAAGTTAATATCCTGTAGATCAGTTTTGAAAGTCAAACAAACATTAGATTTTTGTTCTACAGACATCCAAAAATTTGATATTGTGTCAGTTTCTGGGGAAAACCAGCTCCAGTCATTTAAAGTTTTAAGGGAGAAGTGCAAGGAGGAGAGAGTGTGGATTGAACAAAAATCGTATTTTCATGGAATAGGTCATGGAACATTGTAACCCTCATTTCACNAAGGAAAGAAAAAAAAAAAAAAAAAAAAAAAAAAAGGAGAAAAAAAACACATTTTCTGCAAAACACTTCAGAACTGAAAATACAATTTGAATTAAAAAAAGGTATGGGAAAATTTGGTACCACCTAGAGGTGACAGAAAAAGGACTGTTATGAACAAGGGACACTATAGTTTTCAAGACTATTTCTCCACTGGAATTAGTTTTACAAGCAGAGGTGCCACAGATCATATTTTCAGGATGAAATCCATTAAGGTGATACCATTCAAAATTTCAATTTTTGTTTATTCAAAAGTGCAGAAAGTAGGAATTAAGACATGAGATCCTTGCATAGTTCTGAGTATAAAAACAACTACTCAGCACAAAAGCAATGTTTCTGGCTCCTCACCAACCCAGGAAAAGCTGATAGCTGTCTTACACAAACCATATCTAAATACTGCTCATCAAAGAGCATCTGAACAGTCACCTTCCCCTCAAAGACAAGAGGCTAAGTGGCTTTTTTCCATCTTCAAAAATTTCACCTTGGAAGGAAAAACAAACCCTGGAAAAGCAATACCTGGCTGTGCAGCATAATTCATTATCCTGATGAGCCTTTCTGCAAGGACATGATTATATGAATTTCTTTCTTCAGCATGTTGAGCTGGAAGTTGAATTCTCTCTAGCTTGACAGAGTCAAGTCCTTTCATGGGGGTGAAAGGAAAAAAAGCAAATTAGAAAAAAGGAGTGTGCTCCGAGGCAAGCATTTAATAAACCACAGCAGTTTTCTAAGAAGAGAACAATCAGCAATAGGAAACTAGGCAAGACAGCCTTGACTTTGTATTACAAGGAAAGGGAGGAACAATAAAGACCAAACACATTGATGAATCCCTGAAAATTCTCAGCCTTAAATGAGGCCTACTGGGTGAAGGCACTCAAATCCTGAAGTGGTTGGTGAAATGCAAATGACTTTGCTGCTTCTGAAATTCTCAGATTATTTGTTTGCATCTAAATCAAATCAAAGTCAAGCCATACATCTGGAGAGCATAATGGCTAAATGGGAGAAGATCAAAGTCTGATTTTAAATTCTGCTTTGGTAGTTAAGTAATCTGTTCATATACGTTTAAGAGAAATGAGAATTTTATTCTGTAGTGGCCCCATTTAGCATCCTCCCCAACACAAATAAAATTTTCACTGACTTGTTGTATAAGGAAACTAATTCCATCTTTCTTTAACATATTCCTCTAAAATATCAAAGTTATTTCTCAGAAAAGACTGGTTTGCTGGAGACCTCTCAGAACAAAACACAGTAACAGATTGTGGGGATCTCCTTGTCCCATTCTGAAGAAGGGCAATAAACAACCCCATAAACCAGAAGATGACTTTATTGAGATTTACAGTTGCTTCCAGCCCTGGCCTTGCAGTTAACTCTACAGTACAGAACTTACCTTTGTTGTGTGACATTGCATATAAAAGACAAAGCACAAAGAGGGCATAGTAATCATCTTCAGGACAGTCCAGTGCATTATAGACCATATCAAGAAAAGGCCTGTGGAAAGGAGTAATTACTGTTCAGAAACAGTTAAAGAACTGTTTACAAACTGTTAAAAAATTATAGAAAAATGGGTAACTATACTATTGTACATGTAGTTAAAGGAAGAGGCAAATTTACAGTAATGCACATTTTCAGGCATTATAACAAAGGAGTTCTGTTACAGAGTTTCTGTTGCAGAGCTCTCAGATTACAGCCATGCTTTGTGTTTACATACTGACAATAATTCTGAGTTTTAACAGGATTTATTACATAATACTTTCCCAAGAATTGATTGTTCAAGCATTTCCTGGGTTGTTTGTAGCCTGTTTAATAAGTATACAGAAGCATTGCAGAGCTTGCTTTAAGTGAATATGTAAGTAAATTTAAGGAGCTGCTATCATTGTTGTATAAAACAGACGCCTTTAAAACTCGTGCTAAACAGAGTTGCAAAGTTCCTGCAAGTAAGCACTTTTTCCAGAAGTTTGGAGGAAGCCAAGTTGTTCTAAAACAACAATTTTACCATCCAATACTTATAGGAAAGAAAAATTAATTAGGAGGGAATATTCGAAGAGGAAAGAAAAGCTTTGGATTAAAGACGAGCTTTGTTTTCCTGAGTTTAAACATGTGTAACCTGTGACACATATACAGGAAGTTACCAACAGAGCTAAATTCACCTTTTCTTTACCTGTACCTTGGAAAGACAACACAAGTCAGTGTAATCCAGAAGGCATTTGGACAGATCAGATATGGCTGAGATTCAGCTGATATTGGCACAGATGTGGCAAGGCAGCTTCACTTCTGGTCTTAAGCTAGCTTGCAGCCAGTCAGTTGCTCAAGTTCAGAGCACAAGCAAAAACTAAATATATTTTCACAACTGGTCCAGATAAACAAATGGTATGTCAGGGAAGTGTCACAGTCATCAGAAGATGACAGTGTGGAAGCCCGAGGGGAAAGGGTTTATTCCTATCTTTTAAACTATACTTCAACAGTGAAAGGAAAAATATCCTTACATTATCTAAATTACATTCAAAGAAAATTCATTAAAATACCATCCAAGTCACAGAAGCAAAGACATTTTGCTGTGTGTTCAGGCCTAGCAGATGAGGAGCAGGCTCTACAAACTCACTGCTGTGGTTCCAGGGGGTCAGAAGGGCTGTCAGAGGCCAGAACACAACACACTTCAACCCCCACTCCAGACCCGCGGCACCGTCACGGTCACACTGAGCGCGTCCCAGGAAAGCCGCGGCACCCAAGGCATAACAATGCACCAGAACCTCCCGGCAGCTCCAGGCACATTTCAGCTGTGCTCTCTCTCACTGACAGCAGGCAGTGCCCAGAACCCAGCTCCAGGCACATTTCAGCTGTGCTCTCTCACTGACAGCAGGCAGTGCCCAGAACCCAGCTCCAGGCACATTTCAGCTGTGCTCTCTCACTGACAGCAGGCAGTGCCCAGAACCCAGCTCCAGGCACATTTCAGCTGTGCTCTCCCTCACTGACAGCAGGCAGTGCCCAGAACCCAGCTCCAGGCACATTTCAGCTGTGCTCTCTCTCACTGACAGCAGGCAGTGCCCAGAACCCAGGCGGTTCCCTGATGAGCCATTCCCTGCCCAGCTCCTGCCAGGGCCGCACGTCTGTGCATTGCTGAGCCTGGATTACACGGCTCCTCTACCAGAAATGCCACTGGCACTGATCCCGCTTTGCCCAAGCTCAACGCTGCTCCAAGGGCTTAAGTCAAATTGCCACATGTTGCAGATCTTAAAAGATTGTAACTACTCGAGGAAAGAATTCGCAATGTTGAAAACAAGCCAAGAGAACCTCCAGGTTTCCTCAGCATTAAACAAGCCCTACAAGCCTTGTCTCACCCTCAGATGGGGGCTTTTCACTCCATAAAATGAGCTCAGCTTCAAGGTCTAAAGAATAAAGAGGAGCAAGATATTAAAATACTTAAATGCAAGATAACACTTGGTTTGTTTTCAGACCAGCAGCAGACAGTAAACAAGCTAACCCTAACCTATAATATAAAAGTACTATTTAATATAATTTCATTAAAGCCGATGTTTTACCAGGTCAAAGCTGCTGAGGTATCAGTAGTTGTTCCATTAACACCAATATTGCACAGTATTAAATGACTTCTGGGATGTCTAATGCATTATTCATTGTTTTCCCCCACATACTAATTAGATTCATGAAATTACGAAACTTGAAAAAAACCATTACAGCAGCAAGATATACCATTTTCATTCCAGATGCTTCTTCACAGCATCTACGGGCATTATCTGTCTCAGCCACAATAACCTGAGGCTGAAACAACTTCCAAGAATCCCCCTCACCAATGTTCCTCATTTAGACTAAATACACAATAGACCCAGAGAAATTTCAGCCTAAGAAAACAGCAACAGAAGCCACAACTTAGCATGAAGATTTGACATGCTTTGGAAAAAAACTTTGCTGTGCAGCATTTCATAAGCTGAAGCTAATTTAAAACATGTCTTTAAGCTTAAACTTTCCACTAGTGAGGCCTATCAAAATAAAATTATACCTAAAATACTTAAGCTTTTTCTTTTGTTTTTCACAGTAGGAAAAGGACTAAGGGAAATGAAAAGCTTGACTTAGCTTTTACAGCTGCAGATTTTTAACTGCCATCTGTGCTGTTTTCCATTTATTTTTCAACAACTATTGGACTGTTTTTAAAAAATCCCCACTTTTCATAGTAAAGGCTATATGGTAAGTATTTTCAAATCTATTTCCCAACTCTGTAAACATTTGTTCCCTTTACTAGCCTTTTAATAAGGCTTGATAGAAGCAGCAGATCAAATGCCATACAGGTGCTCCTCAAATCATTTATTCTTATGGAGTATGCCCACAAATGAAGACTACAACACACTGGGAACCACTGTCACCACAACCATGATTACTCCAGGTGTGGAAGCAGTTCCAGTATGGCACAGATCACTGCATATTCCACTCCCACAAGGTGCCTTATCCACAAGGCTCACTGACTCCAACCAGTGTAGGATAAACTATACATTCTGGAGCAATTTCTTGAGAAATTTAGCTGCTGTTTCAAATACTATACTTGGCATACAGCACAGTATCTTAAGCTAGAGCAGCTAATCCACTGATGTTTAAAAGAAAAATCACATACAAAACAAAGGCCAGAATTGTCCTATATAAGGTATATCCTTATTTTAAAACTATTTTTAGCTGTGCACGTTCTTTGATGTTGTTTATTTTTAGAAAAGATGCAGAATGCTGTGAGACCACACCTGCAGATCAAGAGAGGCCTGAACTGCAGACATTTGCCAAATGCACTGGCAGCTCACTTCTAAGCATTCTGCACTTTCCAAGACCCGAGCACCCCAGTCACTTTAGTATTCCATGCACTCACTGCCAATTTCTTTCTAAAAGCCATTTGGCACATATTTTAGTCAAATTATCAATAATCTAGAACAACGTGTTTTAAAGCCAGTTCAAGTCAGGGTTCAATTTCACTTTTACAATGAAATTAAATGTTATCTTTATTAATGAATGTAATCTAAACTACAAAGCTATAATGGAGACAGAATGAAATTCTGGGAATAGCAGGCAGCATTTCCCAAGTTTAAAAATAAATTTTAAATCCTATCAAACATGTGCATTTCCCCGATGGACACATTTGCAATTACTTTTGCATCAGGCACATTTGGTCTCTTAACGTTCTATTAACAGGAATGCAAAATCCCTTGTGAGGAGGTGTCTTAGGGGTACTCAATATATCCAAGCTTAAATTTTGAAGTCAGGACAATTTCTGCTCCGAGAAACACTTATAATCTCTATTTCCAGTAGAAGTTTCCAATAACCCTAAAACATACTAATGGACCCTGGAAACAGTACAAAGGTTACAAGGGTTTGCCTATAACTACTGCTACTAGTAGTAGCAGTAGTTATAGGCTCTGAACTGAGGAATTTTCCTTGGTTTTTTTCCTTATAGGTACATACAAAATGGACAAATGCAACCATAAATATAATTAATAAAACTTCTATCTTAATGTAGATGTTTAGGAAATTATGGGATGGAAACATTTATATTCTATTTTTGTCATGTTAATATTTGGCAATTTAACTTTACCAACTTCATGTATCACAACTGCCATAAAGAAAAGCACAAACTGCAAAGGAACAGGATCATTTCCAAAACTAAGCAGGGGAGAGGCTACACCTCACTTTTATATTGATTCACTCACTTGTGATCCAGAAAAAACCCTGTAGTTTTCACTTGAAGCAGATTTGAAACATCCCTTTAAGAAAAGCAAAAGATTTAAGGGGAGGGTAGGTGAGGAAGCAATTCAGCAAAATCTTTTACAATTCCTTTATACCTGTTCCAGTTTGTCATCTCACTCCCAGAAGCAGCTGCACTCTTTTCTTCATCTGTTGTGTTCTGCTCAGTCACAGCAGAGATAGACAGCTCTGACAGCTTACATCTCTCCATGATTACCATCTCTATTTCTAAAAAACCAAAACATACCACCAAAATTTGATATTTTTAACAAAGTTATCACAAGCTCTGCTGTATTTTCTTTTTGGCATTAAAAGCATCTCATGCATCTATATATAAGATGTATAAACCATTACCTCAGAAAGGTTAATGAACAGATGTAGGCATTTTTTTTCCAGTAAAGAACTTGGTTTACATTTCTTTAAGGAATGTAACACTATAAGAAATGTATACATATACATAAAATATGTAAAGAAAACATACATCTCATTTTGGCAAATAAACAAGCCACAGTAAGCTCCCTTCCCACACAAGCCACAGGAAGAAAAGCCATAGAACCTCTTTCTGAAAAAAAGATTTGTGGAAGAGCTGGTGAGATTGGGGCATGGGTGGACATCAAGTTTCACTGAGGGTGTAAGGAGCCCTCTACAACCGCAGCAAACAGGACACCTGGACCCCAGTGATTCACACCTACTGACTTTCAGTACAACAAACAAGTCTTGCCTTTGCTTAGAAACTTGAACAAAGATAACAACTAAATGCACTAGTTTAAACAGTAGATTATTTCAGATTTTCTTCAAATCATGGTGGAAAATACACCATTAATTATTTGACACCATTTAAGGAAAGCCTTCTCAAATAGGCTCAAATTTGTTTACCCAAATCTAAGCTCAGTCATGTTTGGACAGGACATAACACTCTTCTTTTCAACTGCTTGCAGGCACTCCTGCCACATTTTTCTCAATTTATGTTTAATGTAAGTACTAGGACTTAGGTACATCCTTCTAAAAGTAACTAACTATAAAATAAACAGGTAAAATTTGCTGTAAGACCACTCATCCTATAAAAGCAATTCTTAGGTTTGTGCTCCATCAAAAATCCTGAAAGCATCCAACTAAAAAAAATCTAAGAGTTAAAAATATTTTCAGTTTCGAACTATTTAATATCATCTTCTATCATGTACTGTCACTTCTACCACACCTGTTTAATTTTACCATTGAAAAACGCATGAAATCCTGCTGACCATCTTGCAAAGGTGAAGTGGCTACAGCTCTGCCTTTACCACAAAAGGACAAGCTATAAAGCTGTCAAGCTTGCTTATCAAGTGCCCACAACCACTAACACTGAGGTGCAAGGCACACACTGTGATAAGGGCCAAGGCCTACAGGCAGATATGAACACACTTTCATAGCTTTTCATCAGATTAGAAGTACATGTTCTCACAGCATGATTTAACATGAGAGAAAAGTCCAGCTAAAGCCTTAAATGTCATAGTCTTATGTTTACCTAGCGCAGCAAGAGAACAAGTCACATAAATCACAACCAGGTCCATTAGTAAATAAAAGTACCTTTTTTAATGCACTAAATTGCAAGCACCATTTTCTTGCTGGAATACTCACCTTCATTTTCAGTGCTTGTTCTTATGCCCTTTGAACTTGCTTCTGTACCTTTACTTTTATCAAGGTCATCTTGGTTATCTTCAGATCCTCTCTCCTCTTCATCCTCTTCACCAACATTTTTATAGTTGGGTCTTTTCTGCATCCTCTTCTTCCCTTTCTGTTTGTTAATTTCAAGAGACCTCTCAAGTGTTTCTGTGGGTTTTATGAAACATCTGATACTTGACTTTGCCTGTAAATTTGAAGAATTTGCACTGAGTTACAGCAAGGCGTTTTTAACTGTAATTGATAAAGAAACTTCAGTTCATATAAAATGTAAATTAGCACACTATTCACAAATCTCAAATCCATGTTATAATACAAAAAATCAGTACCAAATCATCAGCAGCACAATTACCTCGAAAGTAATGTACCTCAAAGATCTGTCATTAAAAAGTAAGCCTTCCTGAGACAAGATGATGCAGATCTATTTCATCACTACACATTTTAAACTGAAGGGGTTAAACAGACAGTACACATAAAATTCAGATACCTTTTGTAAAAAGGATAAAGGCAGCAAAGTCCTACATGTGTGGTGACAGCTGTGTATTAATACGAAACACACTGTTTTTAAAGGCACAAGGACCTTTTTAAAGCAGCAAGGACAAAAACCAAAGCTCTGTGCAGTGAGATTTTGGGCTGGTTTGCTTTTTTTGGAGTCTTATAGTTTCCTCAACATCAAACTAATTTGTGCATCAACTAGGAACAAATGACATTGTCATTAACCCTTTTTGGGACTCCAGACATGGACTGACCAAGTCTGGAAAACACAACTTCATTTGTTAGGCTTAATTTACTTGTGTTTCACCCAAAGTTATCACAGGGTAAGAGGGGAGGGTAAATGAGATAAGACCTCATTTTCCTGAGTATTAATTTGTAGAGCAAAAAAATAAATTTAGATGACAAATTTCTCCCAGGAGAAATGAAGTTATTTCCAAGAGTGTGTCACCCTAACAACACAGAGCAATGGATTCTTACAGAAAGTGACCAAGATGCTACAAGAAGCTCTGCAAATTGAAGTACTAATGAATTTGGTTTTTTACAATTCTGCAGCTTGTTCCTGAGCTCCCCTCCCCGTGGCTAGGCCTGCCAGCTGATCACCAGAGCCCAGTATGAACACTGATCAACCAAACCTCCCTGTTACTGAGAAGGGGAACACATGGTTTGGAGCTTTTTGCCAGGCTTACACTAAACAAGACAGCTACAGAAACCCCATTACCTTCCAGAGCTCAATACTTCAATCACATTTAGCTGACACTGCCTAAAGGGTAAAAGATTTAAGGGTAAGCAAGAGAAAAAAAGAAGTAAGACTAGAGTAAATACCAAACTGATTACATCCTCCGCCTTAGGTGAGTCAGCACAATAAGCACTCAAGATGACTGCATCAAAGAAACTTTGGGGGGAGAAGTTTGAAAAAATCCTTCCCTTCACCTAGTTAGCAACATCTATACATAAAAACAAGAAATTAGGAAAAGATCAGGGAAGAAGCTATCTACAAGTTAAAGGGCCAAAATGATTCTCTGAATCTTCTGACATTTTGCAAATGTTTTATAGAAATATTGCTTAAGTGACTTTACACTTTGGCACTGAAACAAACCACATAGTGGCAAGACTTTTACAACACCAAAAAATCCCCACAATGTGAAATTTACTTCACTTATGTCTCCTGATAACCTCTCTGATGCATTTTTTCTGTGATCCAACTGCAACACAAGAAGGTTATAAAATGACCAGTTTACCTTTATTGATGGCTTCTGGCCAGAAGAGTAATAAGAAAAAGGCAGAGCACCTTAAGTCCTATTATTTATGGAAATAACAGAAAAACAGCATGCAAGTTTCATAATGCATTTTCCCCTTTCTGCATTCACTTCTTACTTCTGCATTGCTTCCTAGAATCTTGCAGCTACTTCTTTATGGAGAAAGCATGTATTTAACATCCTTGCATTTCTCATATGCTGTCAGCCACACGAGCAAAGGAACACAGACCAGTAGACAGGGATGTGCTCATAAACACTGAGCCATGGTCTGCTCCAAGAAGGAATGCTGTAGAAAAAACCCTACACAAACATTCTGTTCTGCTAAAGGCAACAAGGCTATATATAATTAAAACATTCTCATATCGGACTTAAAATTAATTTAGATAGCATTTGATTTATTATATTAGTTGATTATACAGCCTGAGGTATTGCTAGTTTATACCTTTAAAATGTCTTTCAACCACATTTTCAATAATGGTCTATCTTGTGCAATGTGTGATGGTAAAATAAGGCAATACCAGTAACACCTTTTACGGGAAGGAGAAAGTAGGTTAAGAAGAAACATGCACTAGGTAGAAGTGGCCCACATCTGAATGATGCAGGAAAACACATCTCACAGGAAGTAAGGTAAACCTTAGTGTGGTATCTGACAAGTTTAAATACATTCTGCTGCCTACACATATTCAACTCTCATTGTGAGATAAAGGTTTGTATTTCTTCTGATGATGCCTAAAACCAGAAATACAGGGAAAAAATATGGAATGATGTGGAGAACTTGTTCACTGGAGCTCAGGCAATCACTACTGTCCAGTGATGGTCAGCAGATCTCCATGGGTAGGTTATTGCCAATTCATAAGATATCAGCAGTTACAAACTGCTGGTCATTTTTTCCATAAATTGATTTCCAGTAAACAGTATCATTTTTTCCTGTTGTGACAACCACCACTGCTCTTTGCCCTAAATAACTCAGCGTGTTTTGCATTTACACACAGCAACTGAGACCCTTCTCACCTTCTGTTTTTGTCAAGTGTTCTTTACTCAGTGTCCCAGCAAGAGGATAGGACACTCTGCATCTAGTAATCTCAGTCCTTACTCTGTACCTCATTCCACTTTACTTTATCTTATGAGAAAGATGAATGTAGATATGAGGTTCTACTTACTTCTGGGTTTAGAAATTATGTGCTAGTTAGAAACTGCCAGTCACATTTCAACTTACACATATCAAGACATCTCAGTTACAATAGATGAACAGTGGTAGGTACAGAGCGAGGGTTTAGAAATAGCTGCAGTTCACCACAATACACAGATATCCCCAAAACAAGCAGCTTAGGACAGCATCAGAATGGTTATGACAAATTAGAACAGAAAGGAAGGAGTAAATGATAAATTTGTGTGTGATTTAAGATAAAAAACAATTCTACATTCAGACTAAAAGTAAATTTAAAAATTTGCTCATCACTTTTCTTTAACAATTCTAAACTAACTTCTAAAGTAGCTTTTAGTATTCAATAGAAGTTTGCAATATCTTTGCAACACAAAACACACAGCAGTAACTGCAACGATCATGATTCACCTCATAGTCCAGGGGTGAACAATGGATTGGTTAACAATGCCCAAAAATCAACTTTCTACTCTATGAATTCCCATCACAGAGCTACAAGGAAGTGCCTCACTTTATTTGACTGTGCCTTCATTTGCACAGCTGACTTGAGCCTCCCTGCACTGAGCTCCATCAGCAGGGAAACCCAAGCAAAGCCTGCAGCAGCTGCTCCCAACAGCCCTGCAGAGCAGCTCCCTCCATGGCTCCCCTCCCTGGAAGCCAGGCATGGAGCTCTGCTGAACATTGCAGCCCCCTCCTGCTGCACATCACCAACCTCCACCAGGGGCTTCTGACAGTCCAGCCTTTCCCCTCCATGGTTTCACTGAACAATGTGCTTGAAGTTACTAGAAATTAGGTTTCTCCCATGGAAGTTTTTCCCTCTATCCACTGCTCTGCACTCCCTGGAACACAGCTCCACCTCTGGCAGCTTCTCTAAGGGTCTGTTGCAGAAGGCAAATACCTCTCCTGTTTTAGTACCTGTTCAGGTACAACAGAACCCTCTGCTTACATGTTAAGAGGACACATCTTTAAGGGCAGTAAGGAGCAGCAACCTAAATAGTATTACAAACTTAGAGATGAACAGGAGTTTATAGGAAACCCCTAATATTCCTAACATAAGTTCAAGCACACAAACACATGCTATAGGTATTTTGTAACTCTGTACAGTAACCATGACAGGAAAAGAAAATCTCACTTCTGTAACAACTGGTACTCCACCCTCTTGCCACAAATTTCCTAGTAACAAAGCTTCTTCTGCACAAGTAACACACAACATTTAGTATGCAGCTAGCAGAACATCAGACATTTCCTAACCTAAGTAAGAGATTGCTTTATCTTAAAACGTTCAGTCAACTCTACCTTTCTACCATAGTTTTATTCTAAATATCAAGGTCAACAGAACAAAACACCAGAACCTAGAACCACACAGCTTCCAATGTTCAGTGGGAAGAAATCTGGAAAAGCTGATGTTTCTTGCAGGAATTGAAACATTATCTCCCCCCTTGAAACTCCCAGAGCTACAGCCACTGCTAGGAAAGGTGCATGAGAACAAATCTATTGCTTGTTATAAATTAAACATTCAGTCAGCAGCTGCTGGCCAGTCAGTCATTAGGGGACATGTTCAATTTTTAGACAGAACTACAGTCAGAGGCCTGTTACAGTATGGTCATGCCCCCCTACTTGTTACCATCCCCAAAACAGGCCTTTAAAAGTCATCAAATAAGTATTACAAAAACTGTGAAAACCACAACAAAAGGGAAAATATTATACACATGACACCTAGAAAACCAGTAACAGCAGCATCTAGCAACATTTACCCCAAGTTAAACAAGAAGGTAAAGAAGCAATGACAGAGTGACACACTCCCTGTCTCTGTGGCTGGTCTCTCTTCTCCCGTGCTCACCAATGCACAACTTTCAGAGATGATCCGTTTTACTGCTAAAACACTGGGAATATGCAGATGAAAATCTTACACCAGGTATTTTTTTTTTAAAATCTCTCATTTTTACTACAAGTTGCACAAGGAAATTTCACAGGAAAGTTGTGCTAAATGATTTTTATTTCACTAAAAAAGGGCAGATAAAAACTGAACACAGAAGACTGGGTTACAGAAGTGTCCCATCAAAATGATAACCCAACATCAAAAGATGAAGTTTGCTGCTGCTCTCCTCTCCTAAACATGAACACCTCAGCTTACCAGCTTCCAGATACCTGATTTTATTTTCCAAGTATTCTCTTTGTCTTAAAAAAAAAATAAATAAAATAAAACCAGAGACAGTTGGCCACTTACTGAGTTTTTCTGTATATCTTGCTCAACCTTAGAAGAAAACACTGAGAGGTCCCCATTGAGTATAACCTCAGCCAAGGAGTTCACCAAGGGAGCATAATGTATAATCAGAAAAACCTATTGAAGGAAGAGCAGAAAAAAATATCAGACATATAAAAAAAAGAATACATAATTTCACAATTTCACTACCTGAACATACTTTTGACCTTGTTAAGTGCTATCATTATTTGCATATAAATACAATGGGTAACACTGAGAGCTCATCAAATCTACTTTAAAACACAGGAGACATGGGTATCTGAACTTTCTCTACCTTTGAAGATACCCAGTTTTACTAATTCTTCAAATTCTTTCCTCCTGAGAAGTGTAAATTCTCTCTCTTCAACACCTTTGAAAGCAAAGTTGTGTGATATTCTAGCAGGGAACTCATTAAAACCATTCCAGAAATTTACTTTATTTTTTAGAAACAACAAACTGATTAAGGTGCACAGCATCCCCAGACCTTCCTGTGTGCCAACAACTGGCCAGACTCCAGAAAGTTCTGTGCAGTGATTCATGACTAAAGGCCATGCACTAGGCTGAGCTGGACCAGAAGCAGCTTTTCCGGCTCTGAAATTGCAGCAAATCAGTGTCAGCTACACAGAACACAGGAGTAAGGACCAAAATGCCTGGAGCATTGAAGCATTTGACCACAAGTGCTTTGGTGCTTTACCAGAGCTCTCTGTTTACACTGACTACTCCGTTTTGAGCCAAGGCTTACAAGTCTGGGCCAGCAAACAACTGGCTCCTAGACAGAACCAGCTCAGGTCCAGCTGCAATAGCCTCCTGTCAGATTATAACCATTTTCTTCTCAGCAGTACCAAGGCTGAATCCCTTATCAGTGGTTCTAGCTGTAAAATTCCTAAATAATTTCTAAGTCATTAAATCGAATCACTGTTTTGACAATATTTAGCTAAACGTTCTCCAC
Source organism: Sinosuthora webbiana (assembly GCA_013397395.1). Classification (NCBI taxonomy): domain Eukaryota; kingdom Metazoa; phylum Chordata; class Aves; order Passeriformes; family Sylviidae; genus Sinosuthora; species Sinosuthora webbiana. The sequence continues at coordinate 467,943 of VXBN01003815.1, read as the reverse complement.
AGGTTTTCTGATTAAAGTCAGAAGCATTCCAGACCTCCAAAAGGGAAGTGATTATTAGCATGTAGTGGTGATCTATATAAAACTTTAAAGTCACAACACACTTCAGAAGTGCTTTGAACAACCTCCAAATCACTCGACCTTCTGGCAATTGAGCAAGCGTTGCTTGACTGTCCACAGGCCTGCTCTGGGGCAAGAACAGCACGAGCTCCCTTTGTAACAAACAGTGGCTGAGAAGTCCCAGCCCTGCATTTTCAGGTGCTAGCACCAGTCTCTCAAGCACTTGTGTCTAATATAAGAGCAGTGCCTAGAGCATATGCCTGGTGTCAGGAACAGAAACAGTCATCAACGTTTGGCACATCCCACCACAGACAAACTCCAGGGTAAAAGAGGCGGGAAAGGATTTTTTTTCTGCCACTCACAGAAACAGTTGCTTAATTTTCTATATCACATCCCATTCTGATACACAAAATTTGTTCTCAGTTCTTTATGACTACTTCCATTTTCTTCTTTAAAGAGAATGAAGAACACAGACACAAATCCTGAAGTGATACCTTGTCAATACTTCCACTGAAAGCAAAGACGTTAAAAGAGGTCACCTTGTACAACTTATGATGCAGATCCCTTTGGTTACAAGAAGCTGCTGCTCCCACACTTTTATCTGTGGTAAATATTTTGGGTTTAAATTAAGGAGCACCAAATTATATTTCCCTAGGAAAAGAACTCCAACCCCATACTTCTGGCAAAAAGATGAAATTATGGGCCAGATCATAATAAAATAAGTATTCAAAAACTCTAAGTTCAAAGAAAAAGAAGTAGAAATTCGCTCAACACAAGTCAAAACTCTTTTCAGATAATACAGTTTAAGAGAACCAGTCTCATAGCAATGCAATGAAGACTACAGGGAGAACAGATGAATTTCTTCTACAATACAAAAAAATGTACTGTAAATTTTTATTTTGAAAATAAGTTCCAGAAAGAAAAGGAGGTGGAACTGAAATGAGTAAGAAATAAGTACTTGATTACAGATTTAAGCTACAGGCATAATGAAATTCATATTGTGAGAAAGTGAGATTTTGGTAGTGGTGGTTTTTGGGGTTTGGGTTTTCAACAATGAAAATTCAAACCTGAAATTTTCCATAGCTTAAGCAGATTCAAAATGCAATCCAGCATCTAGGGAAATTTCATCTGCCTTGTACCAAGTTCTGTCCCAGCATGTTGCATGACTATTATACTTTATTTGTCAGGGTGTGTACGCAGTTTATGAACATGAAATGCTCTAAAGGTTCCATGGGATTCTCAGAAAAATGGCATTCACTCAAATCAGAAGCTGCTTTGTCTGCCAAAAATGTTTTACTTTCTTTTTCTAAATGGAAACTGAAAGGTTAAAATTTTGTCTTGACAAATTTTCTTTTATGGCTTTGCCAAAATGATGAAAATACACTGTTCTATAATCACAACATTAAAATTTATACTGAAACAGCAGAAATATTTAAAATACTTACTTGAGAAAGAAGATAGAGAGAAACCTGGAGACTTATTTTTGGACGTTCTCCACCCTACAGAAAAAGTTATGAAAAACGCTTATTTATTTATACAAAGCTTTTATCTGGCTTAATATTTTATTTAAAACAAAGCTTGTGTCGTTCCACATTCTGCTACAGAATATTCAGAAAGCATCATGCTCTTTTACATTCACTACTTGTAAACTATTTGAAATAGAGACTCTGTGAATAAGCATATCCCTCATTCTTCCTTGGTTAAAAAATTGCAATTAATTACTGTCTCTCATGGTCACTTCAGTAACTTAAACACTTGAGCATCTCAGAAGTAGATTGGTTTTCACTACGCTACTATTCATTCATTCTTCTCAGTTAACATTCATTAAAGACTGTGAAAATTAGCTATTCAGATAGCATGAAATAATATTACCCACAAGACAACTGAATGCAGGAATCTGGGCAGGTTTAAAAAAATAGTTTATTTCACTAAAAAACTGTTTTCCACTTAATTTAATGGCTACACTTTAAAAATAAATTCCGCTACATCACATTAAAACCCAGCTCCTCAACAAATAGAAGAAAAAAGTATCAAACCCAAAAGTGTGTGTTTTCTACCTGGACAGATTCTTAAATCACAGCAAATCTGCTTTTGCCAGAAGAGAAGTTACCTTAACAGAAAAGGAAACCACACATCTCCCAGTGTCACAGAAATTTAAACCCTGTGCCAAATTTGCCGTTCTTCTTGGTCTCACCTACTGTGAGCTTTTAACCACCATGTCACCCAAAACAGCGTTTTTTTGTTGAATAACATTTGATTTGCTGTGCTCTTGAATTCCCTCTCACGGTACTTCCTCTACAGGCACCTTACTTAAGCTGTTTCACCTAAACCACACATAGATACCTACTGCCCAAGAAAGCAAGCAGCACCTTTGAGAATTAACTGTTTGCAGGTATTAGCTTACCTTGTCTTGATTTACTAATGAATACACGTAGAGGGGAAGAAAGAGCCTGTTAAGTAGGTGGTCTGTCAGCACATCATTTAAAAATTCACAGTTAATGATAAGGATATCATTAAGGTAATGCAAATGATCAAGATGTTCTGCTACCAGGTCACTCAGTTTGCCCCTATTTCTGTGCCTGGAAAGAGAGCAGAAGTAAAAAATTGTATGTGATCAATTGTGAAAGTCTTAAAAACTTAGGGAAAAAATAAATTAATGCCACAGATCACCTGGCTCAAGTACATGCCCAAAGCAGATGTTTCTGTGAAGTCAACTAATGCAACTGTTAAACAGTTGCCTGTATTTACTTTAGGATGCACATATCAAACTTTTCCCCCAAGTTTTCACAAGACTGTTTTTACAAAGCTTTGCTTTTCACTGCCAGTCTTTTCACAAGCCAGCTACAAAAATGAGAAGTTTTTTTTTTCCAAAAATGAGAGAAGATCTTGGTGTTGTATTTAACACCTACCTCCTCACTTTAGGAAAGCAAGAAACACTTGCCCACTCTAAGGTGGGGGTGGCAAGACAAACCAAGAACAACCTGAACCAACAAAGTATTTCTGTAGTTGATAATGGAATATTACACTGTCATGTCAGGTCTGACAGTTCACACATTAAAGTTCATTTTTGTAGTTTAAATCGTTTTCCTAGAATCTTTTCTGAAAGTTCTTCTAATGAGATGACACATAGAAAAAGAATGTTAAAAAGACAAAGTTTGTAGGATTGAGAAGCACAAAATACCAGTTGTGTCTTCTGGATATCTGCTATTTTTAGCAAAACAGAACTAAGATAAACAGAAGGCTTTTTGCAAACACCAATTTACTTGTAGGGATATCAGCACAGATCAGGCACACAGCACTGACTGTTACCTTGAAGAATCACTAAAAAACTTTAAAGACTGAAAAGTCTGAACTGCCCACAAAGGAACACATCTAGGAACTAATTTAACTGGACTATTACAGACAAACAAGGACACCACTGACATCTGGGCAAAGCATTTCTGTTCAAGAAGCAGCATTTGCAAAGCTTACTCTTCATCAGTCTGCACGCAGTTATCCAGTTCTATCACGTGGCTGCCAATAAACCACACGAGGTTGGAGAAATAAGGAACTGCAGTTTTATCTCGAATGTAATGCAGCATAGGCTGGTTGTCCACTGGAGAGAGATCAGTAAAAAGAAAAATCAGGTGCTAATATTTTTTACTGCTTTTTAAGAAATACAACAAAGCATCTTCTGAATTTGATTACATGCTAGTTTTCCTTACGAGTATGCACCTGACACAATCTTAGGCATGAAATGGAAATCTATAAAAATGTCACATCAGTTCTTAGCTGGCTTGAATGAGCCTAAAGTTGATATATTTACAGATGTCTGAAAATAAGCAAATGTATTCAGAATTCAGAAAGGTTCTTTTAGCACATTATTCATTAAAAAGAAGAGAGAAGCACAAGAATAAAGCAGTAATGCTGAGAGTCAAGCTAGTTAGACTTACATGACACTGCATTAAGGAACACAGGAATCATCAGTGAAGGGAGGGCAAAAGAAACAGACAACAGTTAACAGGATTAGGAACTGGGATAGTGACATCCTCTAAAAGGGTTTAAAATGCTAAAGCACAAAGCATCTAAACTAAAACATTCAGGGTAGGTGTTAGAGCAGAATATATGCAAACAGGTAGTCAGAAAATTATCAAACCTGAACATCTGAGCTCTGCCTTTTCAACTCTAACCATTATAACACTATAACATTCAATGGAAATTCTAGACAAGTAATTTTTCATGTAAATACTTAGTAGCATAAATATACCATGAAAAGGATATGAAGCCTATAATCTGCTCTTTTTTGTGAGCTCTTATTTACATTTACAGTTCCTTGAAGCAGAAGGCAAGTATCAAGTGCCCATTTCTCAACACACAAGAAGAAGTGTTGCAGTCAACACTGTAAAGACCCTATTTGCTATGCAGGCTATCCAGTCATTTGCAAAGCAAAGTGCTCATTGTTTTAAAAAATACCTCATATTCTTTTATGAAGAGTGTCAAACCACTTCCTCTCTTAATTGACAGAAAGTTGTGTAATTCAACATGTAATTTAACTTAAAATGGACTAAAGAACAAGAAGCCCTGCATGAATATATTGCATAATACATATTACCTTACAGCATGCTAATTTCAGAGGCAGAAGTTCAGACTAAACAACTTTTTTTTTCCTTTTTTTTTTACAGAGAAAACTGGCATTTTCAGTTTATTAAAAATGTTATATACCCCAAGAACAATTTAAGGGGAAGTGACTTTTGGACATTGGGTTTAGAGCAGACATTCTTAAAGTAGAGCTAACTTCAAAGTTCAAGCAGGTTGCTGAGGTCCCTGCTGACTTTTGAAGCCCTCAAACAATACAGATGCCCCTGTTTCTCTGGAAAACCCCTGGCAGTGCTCAACTACTCTCACAGTGAAGCTTTAGGTTTTTTCCTTACGTCCTACTGGAATGCCCAGCACAGGAGTTTGAGACTGCAGCCCCCCAGTCCTCACTGAGCACCCCTGGGAATGGTCCAGCTCCTCTTGAGACTGGAGTGAGTGCAGAACCTAACAGTTCTACAGTCAGTTTAATGCACTTCCAATTCAAAAGGGAGTGATGCTGGTTACTGCTTCATACACTTGAAAGCTCAATTTCAGCAGTAAAAGGTAATTTACATTCTTGAAACACTCTGGTTTCGGGGTTTTTGTTTGTTTATTTTTTAAATACAGTCACATTCTGACCTCTCTTGGAAGAGAAGCTGAAATTCCTTCTGTATGTCCAACACTTCTGGGTTTTTTTAAAACCAGTTTCATTGGTGAGAAAATAATACTATTCACAAGTACATACTGCAGGTTTAGCATAGTGGTCACCAAAGTCAAAATGTGTATCTGAAACTTGTCAACATGCTAAGCTTTTCAACCTTATAAAACAGACAAAAAACCCTCACAAGTAAATAACTGAAAATTAAACTACAATGAAACAAGATTTGCACACATGCTTTTTTTAATATATAAAAAGCATACCTTTGTAGACATTTAAAGTTATAGTCCTAACAGCAATCCTGACCATGCTTTCGGGGTGGTTAAAAAATTTAATAGCTTCAGTGTACAAAGCAAAGTCATTAGTGTGCTGTAACAAGAGGAAAGAAAGTATTCATTAAACATGTACACAATATGGGTTGGGATTTTGTATGAATTATGTTTTCTGTGTACTGACACTATATCTTTACCTTCTACTTAAGTAATCAAAATGATTTTACAACGCACATTCAGTTGCATTTGTAGCTCTGCATTAAAATAAACTGCTTTAAGCATCAGAGCCTCCCAGGATAGCTGTGCACATACTCGGTGCTTTCATGCCCTCTTCTGGCAGAAAGCAGACTGCAGGGGGGGAAAGCCCATCTCAACTTTGCCCTTTGAATCAGCTTTCTGGACTCTGACTAAGCCTCTTAGAACCAAGTGATGCAACAGAAAAGATCCTGTTTATGAAAGCACAAGAAAACAACACACAAACAAACATTAAATTCTCAAGGAAGAAGACTTTAGAACTACTGAAATTAACCAATATAACACTAACTTCCATATTTTTAGTTTATTATAGTTGTAAGAGGACAAAGCCATGCTTGTGCAGAGATCCTCACAAACAAATTCACAACCACTGGTATGGCCATTATAAAAATAAAAGCGAGACATTAGGAGACAAAACAGAGTATGTGCCACACACTCTTATCAATTTCTAATTCAACTTCTCTTATCATTATACTGCAACTTTCTTTACTTACCTCGTTATAAAAGAAATGTACAGTATGATTATTGAGTTTCAGGGAAAGAGTCTTCAAAAATGATATATAATAGGCCATGATCTCCTCATCAGAAAAGTCAAATTTGTGGACAATGATAGAATTCACATAGTTATTAGAGAGCAGGTAGTCTGAAAAAGAAAAGAAGTATTTACACAGGTTAACCAAAAAAATCACTGTGGTAACAGGCTGTATTTAAAGTACCTGCTAAAAAGCAATAACCTGAGATTGAAGATCAGAACTTTCAGCCAACAGCTCAAGTGATGTCTTTGAGCATTAATATAAAGGATTTGCTCCCTACAAAGGTCTTTGCTCCTAAGAACAAGACAGCTTCATCTTCATCTTCCTCAGTTCAGGTAAGTTCTGCAGCTAATAACACTCAACTTTTTTCCTCTCAAAGTCCCAACTCTCCAAGGCTTGACGATGACTTTCAAAACAGTTGTGGAATACTTCAAATTATTAATTCTCCATCCTTTACATCCAAAACCCTTGAAGGAACCTCCCATGGCTGACTGCCAGCACCAATGATGCCAGAAGAGTTACAGTACAAATCACACACCAGAGTTTCACCACAGGACCTGTGGCAGCAAATGAACATTTCAGATCACAACTAATCTGACTTAACCCCTTGAAATGTGCTAAATGCTTATTGTACCAAAAAACTACTTTTGCACCACTGAAAATTTACATTAAAAGATATTGTGGAGTCAGTTTACACCATATTTTTGGTAGTGTTCAATTTAAAAGATTGTTAGTAATTCATATAGTTCTCTGCAGGGGTACTAGGACTAAATTTCATTGAATGAAAGGGAATCCAATCAGATCTTGACCACTTCACCCTAAGCAGTTTGGAAGTGTGTCCTTACACAGGGATGTTTCATGGCTGATGTTCTCAAAGAGGATGTTCAGAGTCTGCAGCAGCTGCACACACACATAACGACCAGACTTCTGACGCAGGATGTTCAGGAAGAACACAAACATATTCTTCTCCAAGAAAAAGCTGAAATAAAGGAAAGATGTCATTAAGTTACATGCTGTAAGTAACAGGAACATAATTTGGCTAAGAGCAGGCAACTTTGACAGGCATGTTTTGCTTTTATGAAGAATTGCTTTGCAAATCTGTATTTGCTTTTTATCTGTATAACAAAAGAATATCTTTCAAAAACCTTAAATATTAAACAAGAGGGCTTAAAAATTCAAATTATGCAGGAAAAAAGGTATCAAGAAATCAGTATATTTTAGTATATTCAATTTATCAAGCAGCTCTAAATACCACAGCTAGAACAAGGTATTTATTTGTGGTATCTTAGGTAAATTGAAGCAATGTGATAGATGCACTGAGTAAACCTGGACCCTAAAATAGGTTAGAGTTTGTATTTATATCAAAAGAATGGAGAGTAAAACAAAAGCAATACTTGAAAGGGGCTCTGAAGTCCAAACAGTTTTAGAAACAGCAAATTCCTGTATGACATGAATATGAACCTGCTCACCCACCTACTACAGGACACAGCTTTTTACATACAGTCATGAAATGCATTCTTGGAGGAGTTAACAGTCATAGTGTACAGAACTCTGTACAACTCCAAGCATTCTTCAAACACAAAAGCAGAGTGTCAGAGAGAAGTGGCTCAGGAGAACTCACTCAAACACTGAGCTGTCATTCTGGTCCCCCCAGATCAGGATCTCCGTGATGGAACGAATGGTCTCCACCAGCAGGTTGCGGTTGTGATCTGTTACTGTTGTGTTTTTAGTCAGAATATGATACATGTACCTAAAAGAGAAAAGAAGTACAAGTCATGTGCTATCCTGCCACTTTCACATGCACCACGTTTATCTTTCATCACTGTACCAATGCAGACACACATATTTGCACACACAAGTCTAATCATTGCACAGTTCTAAACCCCTAAAATTTCCTTCTAACACTGATGCAGAGAGAAGAGTAATTGTTAAACAGAGTAAGTGACAAAGGAAACAAATTCCCCCCAGCCAGTGCTTATGCATATGTTAACACAGAAATAAACTGTGCAACTGGACCCAAGGTGCTTCTTCCATGAATTTCTTTGGAACATGCTGAAGTGAAAGGAGTGATGAGTAAGAAAAATAGAAATAGAATAATCAGGTAAGCATGCAGCAGCTGATATGGGAAAGTGGCACACGAGCTCTAACCAGGGATGTTCAGTCCCTTCTTTTGCCTGCAGAGCCCCCTTACAGACTCACATCAATTCTGATGTTTAATATCAAACACAGGACTCTCAAAGACTTTTCCTTCACCTTGGCAAAGCTTCACCATCAAGTCTCTGATCTCCTGAGCAGAGAAATACTGACTGGAAAGGGGGTAAAGTCCAGCTTCCTCATTTCAAAGGGCAAGAGTTTAAGACTGTCCAGTGAAGCTTCAAAAAGGGTGTCTGTAGCACAGGTGACAGGAAGCTATAGAGAATACAAGCCTTTCAGTCTTGTTGCTTTCTTATGTCCCACAAAAAAAAAAAAAGAGATGGGGTGGGGACAAATTCTAATAAAAGCACAAAAATCCCTCTGTTTCTCTTTTCTCCCTCTGTTTTTGTGTTTTTCTTTTATGCAGTAATAAAAAGAAAGGACAAATATAAGAAAGGTGCACGATTTTGAAAATCAGTAAGAAACACGAGGGCAATTGCATGTAATTTTACAATGGCACAAGTTTAGGTTCTCAAACACAGCTCCGATATTGTTATGCTGTGATGGTACTGAAAACCAGGAGTAACACCTCAGCATTCAGGATTTCTGTGCAATATATGCACAAGTGTTTGGAAAGGAAGACAGATTTCCCATATTATCAATCTTGCCATAAATAGTGGAGTTAATCAAAACTCCCAGGACCTAATTCTTTGCAAACAGCCTGTGTCCTGACCCTGGGGCAGCCTTCATTATTGTTTTGGATTCCATGAAAGTTTGTTCAGTGATTCAGATTGAAATTTTAGGAATCTCATGAGTAGAATTTTGCCGAGCTTTTGTAAGGTTCCAAAAAACACAGTGCATTTCTGAAAGAAAATTTTGGGATGTCCGGTTTATGGCCTAAAGTAAGATGTTTAAATCAAAAAACAGACTTGAAATCACATTTCAAAAAACAGGATTCCCATCAATTTTATCAACACTAAAAAACTGAATCACTGCACTGGGTAAGCATGCAGCCAGAGACTAAAATGCCATTTAACTGAAGACTCCTGTGAGGCTCTTCCAAATATTTATCAGACTCACAAAGACAGGACAAGATATTTCCTAGTTTCAGAACTTTTGCTTGAACTCAAAAAACCTCCCCCAAACAAATAAGAACTTTGATCATATTTACAGTTTACTTAAAATCTGTCAAATTTAGTTTTGGGAGTCTTCTTAAACTACTGGGCTGCCACTGAGTTGGGCAGAGTTTCACAGGCCTGGACTCACAAGCCATGCAGGGAACAGGCGCTATTTCAGAAAACCTGTCATGGTAAAACACTGTGTGCTTGCTGGTCTTGGTTAAGCATCAAACAACAACTCTGCTGTGCTGAGTACTGCACAAGGACACAAGAGGTAAACAGCCCTCAGAAGTTCACAGCTTTAACAAACCTGATTACCACAGGCTCCCTTCCCTCACCCCCCTAATCAGCAATGTGACAAAGCCTGCACCACATTACCAATGTCATTATCATACTTTATATATCAACATGCAGCAAAGAGGAGGAAAAGGGGAATAGGTGGAAGGGGGAGAGGAGGAGGGGGAATTGTCTTTTTTCAATCTTTCTCTTAGTTAAAAAAAAATTATCTCCCCCTTCATGGTGGCTCCCCCCCTCCCCATAAATCAACACTCATTTTCAAATTCAAACCAGTGACTGATCACACTGAAACCACTCTAGGAAAAGTTGATTCTCAGCTGTATCCTCAGTCCTAAGTGCCTGGCCACGTGCTGTACCATTACAGTCATTAAACAGCAAGTCAGAGCACCTGGAAATCCTCTGCCACTGATCTGGGGATCACAGTTCAGGATTCCTCCTGTGGAGGCTGACAGTGGGATGGCTCAGGGTGAAGACGTGAGAGCTTAAGGCTGATCATCTATGAGAATTCCCAGGGTTTCCAAACAGCACACAAGCCCTGGAAAAACTTCCCATTAGGGCAGTGTGTGCATTACCAGGAGTGTGTATCAAAAGACAGAGCACAAACTCAGTTCCTGCTCTGAGGATGCAGCAGTTAATGGAGCAGAGAACATCTGAAGAGTGGCAATTACATCACTTCACAATCATTTGAACAACTTCCTGACACAGTTAGTAATTAATACTATATTACTTCACAGATTTTAGCCTGTTTATTTGAAGTCACATGGGAGTTGTTGCATCTGTGAACACGCATTTTTCATTAATAAGTTACATTATACAAACTTGGGATTAAAGTTTACTCCAACAGTAGAATTTTGGGTATGGGATGCAGTGGGAAGAATAACAAGCTATTACCTCATTTTGGGAGTGGAATATAGAGCATTATAAAACAAAAAGCAAAAAGCATTTAATAGTCAGGAATACATTATCTCCAAATTTATTTACTTAGTGGCTGCATTACTGCAAAATTTCTTAATCTGGTACAGCACTGATGCACTTAGTGGAAACCTGGACTTCACCTTCAAGCTACTCCTTTTTATTTCATCTTTTATTTATCCCATTTGCTTGAAAATGAACAAGAAAGCATAACACATACTTGTTTCTCTTTACAGACACGTGAAATACCATATTATGAGAACATGAAGTATCACACAAACCCAGTATTTTGTATTTAGCTAAATCCTTAAATGCTGATTACAGAGGGGTCAGGTCTGTGCTTCAAAACACAAAACTACTGAAGAGGGGACTTTTGTCATCTCTGTATCTGAAGACTGGTTCAAACAAAAACACATCATGCAGGAAGTGTCAAAGCACCCAATAGCATCAAAATCAGTGGGAGATGCGGCCAGCAACGTAACAAACCAAACAAAGTTCTGGACGTTTTTCTGGTTAGAACCCATGCTCAAAGGAGTAACATAGTAACTCATGAATATTGTAAGTGCATATTAATGACTTTCCTACTTATTACTTACAAAAATACACTAAAACAGGTAAGGGTTTAGGAAGCCAAGCACTCAAATTTTAAAAGTCAGGACTTGAGCAGAACAGGCTTGCTCCTTCACTCCGCCTGTAATGAGGTAATTGCAAATTGTTGTCACAGAGGACACCTGATGCAGAACAGGGACAGTGCCTCAGGAAATGAATCACCCATGAGAAAAGACTTCCAGCACACCTTTATGGACACTGCATCTGACCAAGGCATGGGAAACGTTCAGCACCCAACCTTAATGGCATGGAACCTTTTGTACAATCACAACGCAATTAAAATACCAAGTGCAGAAGCAACAATGGGAAATGTGCCTGACAGTAACAACAGGGCTATGTAAAATACCATAGAAAAGTAGGTGGAAAAAATCTGACAAAGACATAGAAAAACACCAAGTTCTCTGAGAAGCACCCAGGCAGTGAGCAGCACTGTTTCATCCTTCTCTAGATGGCATTTCAGAAGTTGGATTAAATTTTAACTGTTTTCACAAGATCAAGAGGCTCTACAAAAACACTTCATACAAGCAGCCTCGCAATTTTCCTTCAGCCAATCCACTCTCTGGCATGTTTGCAGGAAGACTGAATGGTAAAATTTCAAAAGCAAGCCTCAAACAAACTGCATTAAAGCTGATGGGAAAGATCCAGCACTTACTGACAAAAAGCAGTAACGCTGCTGGTATGCACGTGTATTATTTACAATTGTGACTAAACTCTACCTTATGCAAGTTTAAAAATAAAAATGTTCTCACAAGGCTAGCCCAGACTGATCTCACCCCTGTAACACAGCACAATATACCTTTTACAGGCTGAGCAAACCTGTAAGAGCAGGTGTGTTGTACTCAGCTCCTTCATATGGAGCACAAACTGGGGCTTTGCTGAGTTGAAAAGCTGAGACGGTAAACAGCTTATCAACTGAGCTTACTGAGGCTTTCTTTCACCACCCCAAAAGAAAGGCTCCCTGCCCTTTTTCCTTCTGCTACTTTACCCACTTCAATACTTGGAAAATACCTAATTTTCACCCTTTTGTTGGTATCTAGCTAAAAGCTGAAATTCACACAGCCTGGATAAACAAACACTTAAAATATACATAGTCTAAACAGATCAAAGGTCTCATCTGCCCTTTACATATTGACTATTTCAGATTCATAATAGAAATCACATGCAAAAAAGCAAAGAGACCAAAGCTCATATTTTAGTAGATAATTATATACTTCAACTCTCAGATAACAAATCAAGCACAAGCCACAACACTTACAGCCCAATTCCCTTTTGCTACAAATGAGGTGGGGTGTCATTTTCCTATTCCCTGTGGCCCCAACAGAACATACGGACACATTTTTCTTGCCTGAAAGTAAGTCTCAAGTCTCCCTCTCACCAGCCTTTTTTTCCTAAACTTAAATTCAGTTCCTTCACATTTCATCACACATCAGCATTCTTGCTCTACCTTCAAGTCAAATATCAAAGCCAGACAGAGCTAAAGCTCCACTAATGCTGAGCAGTACACTGTAACTACTCCTTGGACGTTCAATAGAACATTCCCGTGTCCACATCTGAGCAAGACTTTTCCTCTTTTTCCTGTAAAACCAGACTACATCGACTTGCTAGTCTGACCTATAATGCCTTCAAAATTACTTCTGCAACCCTAGTGCCTCATTAGTTTTGTATTCACGGGGTTGATTTCTGTGTCTTTGGTAAAAAGCATTGCATTTCAGTTAGTCTTGCTCATTTTGATAATTTTCCAATTTAGAGACAAGGACCGGAATCCATAAGTCACCTTGATAAAGCAACTGCAAGATCCAAATCTTGTATCATCCTGCTCGTTACTGTCAGAACATTCACGTCCTCCTTGTAGGAAGACTGAAAACTACCAGGCACTATTTCTCAATGAGCTACATATTCACAGTGATTTCATTTAGAGAACGCTTCGTCTCTTAATGGCCTTCTTTTCTCGTTCAGTACCAAAAGAAGCTATCAAAGTGCCTCTCGTTCTTCTCGCAATAGTGGAACATTTAAAATGGAACAGGGAAATTAATTTTTTTATCCCCTTGCCACCCTCCCAACTCTCCAGCGGCAGAGCTAGGAGACAACTATTCCACCTTCTGCAGGCAGCAGTGCCACACGGCTGCGGGGCTCCGGGGACGCTCGTTCCACTTCTCAAGCCCAAAGCTCTCCTCCTGCGGCCCAGGGCACATCCCGGCCGAGCGCCGTGACTCACCGCCGGCTGTGCCCACACACCCGGGACCGCGCTGCTCACACACACCGGCCCCTCGCCTCCC
>VXBN01003815.1:405144-452567 GCA_013397395.1 Sinosuthora webbiana | reverse complement strand
GAACCCGCGCTGGCCGCCCGCCCGCGCGCCGGGGCGCCTCTTCCTCCAGGGACTGAAGGGACCGAGCCGGCCGCCCCAGCGGGGCTCGCCTCTTCCCGGGGTCCGGATCCGGCTCCTCAGGAATTCTGCCCGTTGCTGCCACCGGGGCTGCGGCGTGCAGTCCTGCCCCGCTCCCAGCTCCGCCGCTGCCGCCCGCCCCCCCGCGCCGGCCGGGCGGGTCGGTGCCCGCTGCCCCCGCAGCCCCCACGGCTGCATGACCGCCGCGGTCTCCGCACGTCTGGATTCGGTGGAGTCCTGGGCCTTCCATGCACTGCTGGTGCTGCCCTATATGTTTTACGTGGGCTTGTTCTTTGTCAACGTGCTGATCCTGTACTATGCCTTCCTGATGGAGTACATCGTCCTCAATGTGGGCATCGTTTTCCTGCCCGAGGATATGGACCAGGCTCTGGTGGATCTGGGGATGCTCTCCGACCCCGGCTCCGTGCTCTACGAGACGGACAGCGAGCTGGATGTCTTTGACGGGTACTTGGAGTGACGGCCCAGGGCGCTCCGAAGCGACGGAGCTGTGCGGCCGCCTGGCCCGGGGCAGGGGCCCGGCGTGCCCGCATGGCCGCAGCTCGGGGACCGCCGCGGGCCCGCGCTGCCCTCGCTGCGCCGCGGCTCCTTCTGCACTTCCCGTCCAAATGACACCCGCCCCGCCGGTCCAGGCGCCACACGGGCAGCCGGGACCCGCTGCCGCCGGGCAGGCCCGCGGAGACGCAGAGGGCTCGCCAGGGAAGTAAGTAATTTCTTACTGTCCGGCCGGGCACGGCGCTCCCGGGGCAGCGGGCACGGCGCCGGGGACACGCTCCGCCGCAGCTCCCGGCACGGGCGAGCGCTGCGGGCAAAGGGCCGGGGCCGCCCCCGCTCCGTGTCCCTGCGCGGCGGGGACAGTGTCCAGATCCCTCGGGACTCATCCCCCGAGCCACTGCAGCTGTGCTGCTGGGGGCTGCCTGTGCAGCCGGGCGGCAACTTTGCTGAAAGCAGTCCTGAATCGAAACGAGCATCCCGGTTAATATTTATTACAATTCAGAGACTTTCCCAGAGCCAGAAATACATCTTAATTTGCTGCCCTTTAAAACCACTCTCTTGGAGAATGACAAACTACCCAGCTCACCATTCTTCCCCATTTTAATTATTGTAGCACGAGGGTTTGCTTGATCAGTTGTTTTTTTTTTTTTTTTTCCTTCTTTCTTTGTAGTTTTGAGTGATTCTAAAACCCTGGAAATGTAAGGATTTAGCATTTTAAAACACTGAAATGCATTTGGGAAAAAAAATCACTATTTCTAGCTAGGACTTTCTGTGCCAAATGTATGTTAATCAAAACATTCACAGTTTAAATTAAAATGTGTTAGCAAATCTGCCAGCAGATTTTTTAGCAAAATATTGTCTGCAAATCTGAAAACCAGTTCAGGATATCTTTGTTTTTCTGTTTGAAATGATGGAAATAGGAAATCCAGTTATAAGGCTGCAAGTATGAACTCGGTGACCACACTATACAAATACCAGTTAATATCAAACTATTTTAAGCAGTCTTCTAATTTAACAAACCCAAACAAACCTTTCCTGTAGTTCTGCCCTTCGTATAGGTTACAATTATCTCCTAAATATTTCTAGTCAGATTCTGTGTAAAGCAATATTAGCTGGAAAATATGAGAAGGAAAAATTTGACATTTTTGGTATTGGAGTAGCATTGCAGAAACACAGCTGAACAAGGCTTGGCCCAAGGCACGTGGGAGCCTAACGAGGGAGTGAACAGATTTTGTTGCTGCTGAAGAAATCTCACTGCATATAGTCACTGCAAATGGAAGTGTCTATGCCAACATTTGGTGGTCCATCCCAAGCAACTGGATTGGAATCACTTCTGCTAGAATAGAAAGTGTGGAGCAGAACAATCCTCCCCACAAAACACCATTGACTACTTTTGTGGTTGTCTCCTTCTTTTTCAGCTGGACAAATAATACACATCTCTCTATTCCAGGAAAGAAATTTCTAAAAATAAATGGCAATTTAAGCAAAATCTTTGGTGCTAAAAAACATACCCATTTTCTTCCCCAAGATACCTTTTCCCAAACTCCAAATCTTCGTGCTCCAATGCCATTTAGTAGAGGGATTAAAAATACTTCCTTTAAATCACTTTTTTTTTTCTGTCTAGAATTTGTCTTGATGAGTTGTGTCTAGTTTTCAGAAAGATCTAAGGAGAGCACCAGACACAATTTTGCTCAGTGGGTTCTTCCTACTATACAAATACATAATTTGATATGAGCACAATTCTGTTCAGTGTAGATTAATGGGCTTCTTAGAATTTTCCTTCATGTTAATAAGAGAAGCAGCTCTGGAAACTTCTTGATACTCTAACTGTAAAACCCTCCATATGCAGAAATCAAAATGCAGAGGTTTTCTCAAAGCTCAGAAGTAAGGCTCAGTCTATATCCACCAAGAACTAATGGAGTTCTCTACAGGTACCAGCACCAGCCTTGATGTTTCATTTGGAAGCTGTCATGGTAGATGGTGGTTTCCACTGAGAATCAAATCACAAATCCCAAAAGTTAGATCACTTCTTAGGCAGCAAAAAATTTACTGTGTTTCATCTATTTATGTATTTAATTATACTTACAGACATAGCAACCAGGGCAGAAATTGCATAATTATTTAGCTACCAGGCAAAGACACAGCGTTATCACCATGAGGAGGAATTTGAGTTAATACCCTGGTTACAGGTTTCTGCACTGTTCTGTGCCATTCCTCCTCACCACTTCCATAGTAGCAAAGCAGGCAGAAGAGGGCCCTAATTTGGAGCTGTGTTTTCTGCTTTGGGAGCAGCAGTAAGGCCCTGAAAGGAAAAATTTAAATTCTTGTGGTGCCTTGCCTGCAGTGACCCGAGCTGGAGTGTTAACCCCTGCTCTCCTGGCCTGGGAAGGGTTTTCCCACCTGCCCTGTTCCCTTGCACCCAGAAGCGTTGAGGATTCACAAGGCACTGCAGGAAGAATGGGTCTGTTTTGGCAGCAGTGATGAAAAATAGGTAGGCCTACTCTTTGCATTAAAGAGCAGGGCTCTTCATGTGACTCACCAGTGATTTCTGAGAACAGCCAACGAGCTGTGATCAGCCTGAGCTGAAACCTTGCAGCGTCCCCCGTGCCTGGGAGAGCGGTGCCTCGCACCCTGCCTGAGTGACGTGTGACAGCAAAACAGAGGGGGCAAATCCCAGGGGGCCCTTCTGCAGCGTGTGGAAAGGCTGATTGAGATGGAAAAATAACACATGGATCAGAGCAGCTCTGTGCTCTCTGGCAGCAAACCCCTCACTTGAATAAGTTCAATAGAAGCAAAATGATGTCCAAGTTTCTGAGCATCATTAGTGGCAGAGATTAAAGGCAGACAGATAAGTAAGCAGCTGAAAAATGTTTCCTGGCCTATTCAAATGAAGAAATTCGTCTGTATAAACTGAAAGAGAATTGAGCTCATTTGTGTCATTTACTGCTTTTGTGTGAGTGTGCCAGGTTATTTACTATATTTGAAGCCCCCTGGCATAAGGTCATATGACTGTTCTCATACTTTCATAAAATCAGATGTGACTCATCAGAAAGTACTCCTATCAGAAAGAAAACGGGCAAAAGTAATCAATCATGAAAACTGAGTAAGAAAGTCTGAATTTAGGTAATCTTTAATCTAATGCTTTACCTGTATTTTTCATTAGATGAATTATGATGAATAGCTTCAGTGAGCAGAATCCAGCACTCAAAAACCTATGACTCAGCACTTCCAATGAATGCCAGCATCTAAATTCTGAATCAGAAAAAAAATAGCTTAACTCCCCAGCTCATCAATATCGTGCCAATTAGAACTGCAGGCTCAGTGTCTATGAGACATCCACCCCCTGAGCCTCTGCTCTGAAGCAGAGATGTCCTGTAAAGGACAGATCAGAAGAATGATGTCACTAGCACTGTCAGGATACATTTAAATGTATCAGAATCCACTTCCTGACTTCTTTCTTTTCAGACTTTAAATATTAAAAATAATGAGCAGAGTAGCTTGTTACTTAATTTACTTTGCTATTTTTCATGGTTTTTTCCCTTTTTTGTTGAGATTGCCAAGGTGATTTGTTGACTCCATGATACAGATCAGTTGGCTGTGTTATAAGTTATGAGACATAGTTTAGGCCTGAGTATTGCATGTGTTAAAAGCCTCAGCCACAAGTAACTTTAAAGAATACTTTTTTTAAAAGTCTGTGGTTCTTTCCTATGAAAATCAAGCTTTCTGAAAGAAACTTGCTTCAATAGGTGGCAATAGCCAATTACCACTTTTAAGCTGTCAAAGGAATTAAGAAACGAATCCAATTTAATTCTTCATGTTTGTTTCCTCTGGAGGAGGGACAGAGTGACATTATAGTTCACCTAATAACTATCAATCCTAAAATAGAAGAAAAGAATAATTTGTTTGGAGACATTTAGTCTCTAACTCCTTGCATTTGTCTCCTCATAATGATCCTATTATAGTTTATAAGGAGTACAACTATCTCAAAGGATTAAATATGCACAAGTTGCTAAATCTTTCCAGTCGTTCGGGGAGACTGTCAAACTGTCTTTCTTTTCACAGTTGAATTTTATTACTTTGGCTACAGATTTGGAAAGAAAAAAATAGCTGAATAGTTTGAATGATGCTCTCTGAAGACACATGCATGTGTCTAATATATGTGATAAAAAGGGCAAAGACAAGTAGGAGCCATATATGGGAAATAATGGTAAAATGGAAAATGGTGATGTGCACTGAGTGATGGATTGCTGGGGAAACTCCAGGTCAGTTCACAGACTTAAAGCTGAATATTCTTTGCAGGGTCAGAAAGAAAGAGCCAAGGGTTGCTCAGGCATAGAACCCAAATAGGCCACAAGAGCTGAATCAGTGCTGCAGAAAGTGAGGAAACAGAAAGCAGACAGTGTCAGGGTGTGAAACAGAGTCACACAATGTGTCCTTTGCTTCAGCCTGCGCTGTGAGGAACAGTAACTTCAAAGGCGGAATTAACAAAGGTGTCGTGACTGAGCTCTTAATGCTGGAGTCATACTACAGCCATACTGTTCAGTGCTTGCAGGTATGTTCTAGGCTATTGAAAGTTCTTGTGCTGAGATTTAAAACATATTTTAAAATATTTTCCACCTCTTCATTTTTCAGTTTTCTTAATTTTTTTAAAGTTTTCTGTTAAAAAATAGGCTCTCGTGAAATTTGAGGGACAGATTTCTAATCTGAAAATTAGAAAGGCAGGATTAAATATCCTGGCCAATTGTATAATTTACACCCCATTTAATATCTGCCAGAACAAATTACACTCTTGGACTAGCAGCCCTACAGCAGTGTCTAGAACTACCATTAGACAGCTTTACACTTTGCTTTGGAGGCCCAATACATTTTGCTGTGCTATTTTTAAGTCAGCCTAGAATCTGATCTCCAGTGCAGTATACTAACAACCACACTGAAGTGTCTGCTGTAGATCAGTTTTTAGTTCCACTTGGAAAGCAATCAGATAAACATGAAATGAGTGACCTGGTAGAGCTGCTGTTCCCCCTTTTCACGTCCTCATTTTAAGAGAAAGGATTTTGAGCAGATGTGTTCTGTTAGCAGGTACTGTAGCTGACAGACATTTGACAGAAAGGCCTCACTGGACACAAAAGTGCTTCTTGTTTCTGACCTAGTATCTGCAGTAAGTGGCACACAGGAACATGGGGAGTGTTGTGATGAGTCAGACCACGATCTCACAGCCCTGTGTTCCATGTCCCTGACCAAAATCTGCAGGCTGCTCTCTCTGCTTTCCCAAATCCACAAGGCAGAATGCAGGATGATAGAAGGCACGCTGCTGCCCACCCCTTTAGCAAATGTTTCCCAGACCCACCACTCTTTGCCCACTCTGTGTAATGAAATCCCTCTGGATTTCCTTCCTATCAGTCCATGATCTGAATACCTGAAAGCTTGTTTTCTGCAGTCTTGAAGATTTCTCTATTCATCCTCTTCTTTGAGTAATGGTGATGAATAAAAATTGGTTCCTGGTATACTCTGCTACTGAGTTCTTTCCTACCAAGCTTAATTCTTTGCTTCCAATCTTTTAATCTGCTTTCAATCCATAAAAGAGCCTTTCCCCCAGTCCTGTGTCAACCCGTTTGCCTTTGGCTTCCTGTAACGCCTTTGTTAATGACACTCATGTCTGTCCAGGCTCATGCAGAACGTGTGACCAGCAGATTTCATTCTTCATTCAGATCCCTGAAGGGGAAGGAGGGAGGAGCTGTCCATTCAGAGACTTGCTGCAGGTGACACAGAAATGTCCTGAGCTGCAGGCAGCCAGGGGACCTGCTTGTGGTCTTCTGTACCTCAACTCCTCCTCAACACAGACTCAAGCCCAGTCATCCCCTCTCAGAGCTGCACCATTCTACACTTTACTCATTAGTAATCTGTAAAATCACAAGACCAGATGAATACTGTCACTAGTGCCCAGCACCTTCATAATCCACAGCTCTGGTTCTACTAAAGGAATCTTCTCAGCCTTGTGTTTACCCCGATGATTGTAAAAAGTCACCTCCTAATAGCAGTGGGATACTTTGACTCAGTCCAGGCAAATTAGATAAACTGGGATAAAGCAGTGTAACAGTAATTTATTCTTGGCTCTAAGACCAAGAAGTTACCCCAGAATGTTATTTAGCTCTGTAACTACTTACCAGTGGATCCAAAATAGTTGGAACAATGCGACTCTAAAGTAGAAGAGAAAGTGACCAAAATCAGAGACGACATCAAATGTAGGCAATACTTAATTAACGTGATGATCCAAAAAATAAAACCGCTCTAATGAATGATATCTAGTCAAGATAATGTAGCCAGTTCAAACATCAGTTTTAATTAGTAGGTCTAATGATATCAAATCTGGATAAAACAGGTTATCCCACTGTATGTCACAGCTGTTTTTACTCTTAAGAACGTCCCCTAGTAGCTGATGTGAGGCACTGTGGTTCACAGCTTACTCTCATACCCCTCACACTGGTGTCTTCATGGCTCTGATAAAATTCCCAAGGACTGGTATGCTCTGACATTAACAGAAACTGACATTGGTTTCTCTGAAAGGTTGTGCAGGTCTTTACTTCTCAAAGAATTACCCACAGTCACAAAAAGGTTTGATTTTATTTTTTTTTTTCTAATAAGTCAACAACATGGTGCTGTATGTCACATACTCAGTGGCTTTTCTGTTCAATTTAAGTATGGAGGGTTACTCTGTATTCATGTGTTTTCTTTTAAACAGATGCATTAAACACCTGAAATGGATTATGACCAGGCTAATGGATCAAGTCCTGGAAAGAAACTATACTCTGAAAAGTAGAGATGAAAATAAGGACAAGATAACAAGAAGAAGAGTTGTCATCAGACCTTGTCAGTTGTGACTTCTCTTCATGATCTTTGCCTCTTGTGTGTGCACTTACTGCAGTGATTCATGCACCATACTGGGCTTCCATAGGTAATTTGGGGATGAACTATATGAAAAAGTAAGATAAACTATGTTCCATTGTAACAGAAAATCAAGATGCTACCCAGATTTGATAAACTTTTGAATGAATACCATGTCACCCAAATGGACGCACTCTACATATAGCTTAAGCCAGTTTTACAATCACACGTTGAAAATTCTACCAGCCAGTAGTTCAAAGGCAGTGCTTTCTCAGGGGAAAATATGCAGGAGTGACTGAAGGAGGTTCTGTTCAGGGAGTATTGTGGTAAGAACTGTGCTAGTAAGATATTTTATTTAAAATGAGAGTTTTGAAATAGATCAGAGAGTGAATTTTATATAAGTCAGGTGGATTCATTATTTAACACAGGATACTTTGCAGATTGTTTAAGCTCACGTTCCTATGTACAGATGTGAAAGCAATACAATAAAGACTGACCTTTTCCATAAAAAATTAAGCAGTTGTGTTGGAGTTACTCTTCTTCAGTTTGAAAAGAAAATAATTTAAATATGCTTTCAAGGAAATTCCAGTTTTCCTGCAGGTACCTTCAGGTAGTTCCAGATTGCTGAGATGGCCAGCAGGTAGGAAATCCTTCTCATGAACAGCTACTTAAAAAATCAGACTTGAACTGAAACATCAGGCACGGGGAGGGGGGGAACCCATTTGTTATTAGGGCAGGCATTGGACTGGTTTTGTTTTATTGTCATTATGCTTTTTAGAAAAGTCTGATTTTTGTAACTGTGCAATTTTTAAACCGAGTTGGTGTTTCAAGAACATTTTGGATAAAGCAGAATTGAAAACAATTCTGCTGACACTCTCTGCATGATGCCTGTCCTCTGCAGTCTGTGTCTGCCATCTGCTCCCAGCGTGGGCTCCCTGCTGCAGACAGATGGTGTCAGGAGGCTCTTTTCAGCCACTGTGAGGGAACAAGAGGGTGATGGTTTAGATCCCCCATGAAACAAAGACAAACTTGTGTATCCTGATACTCCCAGTGTGTTGCATTCAAATAGCACATTTTACCTCCTAGGCAGTAGAAATTTGCTCCCAGTTCCCAATATTCTGTGCTCCAAATTCAATTTTCAGCTGCTCCTGCAAGAGGGGAGGCATTGTCACCGAACCAAGCAGTGTTTCTCCAAGATAGGTTTCATCAGGTGCAGTTCAGGACTTTTAATCACTGACAAGTGTTTTGTTCCACACAATCCTTGGACAGCAATTCAGGAATGAAGCCACTTAGGGCACAATATTCTAACACATAAAGATACATCTAGGGAAGACAAGTCCCCATTTAGGTACCCATAGAAAGAATAACCAAGTTTTGAAAACTTGTCAAGCTTGTGTTCGTGTGCTCATTTGCTCCTAACACAGTTAAGGCTGAATTTTGCATTGCAGGGGCCATTCCTGCTGCCTCTGTAATTATTAATTCATAGTGTTCACAGAGATGGCTTCACTAATTTTTCAGGGCCCCACATATGCCTTTTTAAGAACATGGTTCAGTTTGTTACTGTTGGTACTTACTGCAGTACCTAGGAGTGTGTAATAAATTCTCTGCACTGGGTTTATTGTGCACACAGCACACAATAAAACAAAACAAATTTCTCTGAGTCAGTCACTTTGGAGAGTCTGAATCTTAGATTGAGATTTCTGATTTCTCAGAACAGCTCAGCTTCATGCATTTGAAGGATGAGAAGAGTGTTACAGGCTCTGACTACCATGATAACAATCCTTGGCATTTTAGCAAGGCTTCTTTGACAACAAAAAGTGAGGGACATAAAGAGAATGGCATTTTTCTCATCCTAAAAGATTTTTTTAGAACAGAGATTTGATCTCAACAGCTTCTTAGGGGGTAGCCAGTGAATTCAGTTTCTATACACAAGGAACTCATTTGGCAAAAGCATTTTGGAGGAGCTTGGTGCCATAAGAATATCCAGACTTTGAACCTGGATTAATTCTAGAACTTTTAACTGCAAATATTGAGAAAGAATGAAAACCCGTTTTTGCTTTTATTAGCAGGCAGCCTCGGTCAGCACGTTTGTATCTCCTGATCCTGAACTTACCCTCTGCCAGCTGGCATTGCAAGAACTTGTTCCTGTTAAGAAAGAATTATTTCTCCATTTCCAGCCCACTGAACAGTTCAGTGCCAGCAGGACCATCCTGTCTCCCTCACACACAGTGCTTTCCATTAACCTGCCATATGAAGCCCCAAGCCTGTTGCTGTGACAGAAGCCAGCAGTTGCTGTGTGGTTTCATAGTGTTTCCAAGAGAAAAATCAAAATAATTTTCAACGGGTACTACAAGGTACTGTTAAACAGAATACTTACTTTTATTAATACTTTAAAAAAGATGTGTAAAGACAACCAAAATTTACAATCTGTACACTAACTCAGAGAACAGCAGTACACCCAACATGATTTTAGCAGTCCAGACAAGCATCCTGTAACATTCAGCTGCCTGTGGAATATTTAGCACATTCTCAGACTCGGTCACAGTAAAGTGCAGCTGCAGAATATATCCCTAAAGGGGCAATTGTCATCCAAAGCTTAGGAGAAGCCAAGACAAGGGCTCACCACGTGCATGGCTGGAGTGCCACAGGCTGATGGGAATATCACACCAGATTTGGCTCAAACTACCTCCCATTCAAGCAGCTCAAAGAGGAGAGGATAAATAAGATTTTTTATCCATGGCTCGGGCTAGAGTTTGGCTAGAGAAGAGCCATGCAGATAGTTAAGAAAAATACCACATTCTAATTACAATAATTTTCTCCACAGAGTTTTTCCACCTTGCTCTCTGCTCCTTCACATGTTATGTCTGATTCCCTGCTCTCAGAAACAACAGACAGACTTTCCTTCCTCCCTCCCTTCTTTCTTTAATTTGTGCACTCCCTTTAATTTGTCCACATCCCTGCTGTCAAGATTCTGCAGGCACTGAAACTTAAGCAGAGGAGTAGAACTTGCTGGAAAGAAAATGAGTATTGAGGTTTTGAACTGTTTAAATCTGGGAATTTTTAAAGACCAAGAAAAAGAGTATTTGAGAGGTTAGTTGAGAGGTTCTAGTTTGCACAGATCTTTGGATCAGTATTGTCAGTGCTTCTAGCAGAAGAGGTTTCAAAGAGGTTGTTGAACTAACCCTGAGCTAACTTTGAAGTAAAGACTTGCCAATTTGTAGCATTTTGAGCATTCCTAGCTCTTCCCATCCCTTTTTGTTGTTCTGCCTCAGACTGTATCTGGACAGGAAGCCAGAATGGTGCTCCTGACCTGACAATTGCCTCTGCACAATTTTAAGTTCTCTTCATGTTCACAGAGCAGAAATAAAAGAATAAAAGAGACAATTGGTTTGCTATTGCAGTCAGCAGGATGAATATTTGGCCCACATAGGACTGAGACCAGCAGCATAGACATGATCGGGCTTTGAAATGTGCTTTTGCCTGATTGCCTGGCTACTCAGAACTCTGCGCCAGAAGGCCACATAAGCCACATACAGTAGTGATATCACTGTCAAGTATAAAATTGGTGCTTGTAAACATTTATGCTTCTAGCTGCGTTTAAGAAATTAAATACCAATCCAGGTACATGAATTAAAGTTCTCATTTGAGACAAAGTAAAAACCTTCAAAGATTGTTTGAGGATTTTTGTGCAATAAACTGGCTGTTTTTATCCATTTGGATCTCTGCAATAATGTTAGAAAAATCCTTCAGAGTTTTTCACTTTCAATTCCTTTCTTCTCATTACTTCTTTTTTTTTTTTTTTCCCCAATCTTTTTGAAGGATTCTGTAACAAGTTATAGAAGATATGTTTCTATCCCTTAAGTAGCACTGGTTATTAGTGAAGAAAAGAGCAACTTCTAGATACTCTAATTATAATGAAGAAAAGAGCACCTTCTAGATTCTTGTGGATAATCTTATAATATCAGAACATTTTCTAGGACTGATGATTCTTTTTAATGCTCCTCACCCTAGTGCTTTCAATCAGTCCATAAAGACAGGTGAAATCTGTAACTTTTGAGTTTTGAAAATCCAAAACCATTAGACCAGATTTGATGGCAGTTTCCACTGGCACCATGAAACAAACAATCAGATTTGATCTGTCAGTGCTTCAGAGGTTGCAGGTTGAGCAGCTTTCAGTTTGCTCTTCGATGATTTGATGATGGAATTTTATACTCACAATATCCTGGAGGTTCCTGGTCTCCTTTAATGGTGCTCACAGTATCCAGATGCTCTTTTCATCTTTGAAACTTGATGTTGCTTAACTCTTTTACCACTTAAGTAGAAATACAGTTGGGTATTTGAACAGCATTTTAAAACTCTATCATTCCCCCAATTTTAGCATAGCTTAGAAACTTAAATGTGACTTTTTTGCAACAAACATTTAAACACCAATTCATAAAGCAGCAAGAAGACAGGAAAGCACAGAGGACGCCCTCCCCTCTTCTTTGTGACACCTGTGAAATGATGAAAACAGAACATTATATGTATACCCATCATATTAACCACCATTAAGATTACCAAAATCATAGATTGATGAACTGAAATTAACACAAAACCTCTGAGGGGTACAGAACTCATCTATTAAACATGAGAAGTACACAGAGCTTTAGTTTTCCACAACAGAAAAGAGAAGGTAAGCAGGGCAGCTGCCAGTCACTGAACTGGGCTGGACTGGGAGTTCTACAAGTCCATTTTTCTTAATAAAGCACTTGCAGGTGCCAGGGAGTTGGGGGATATAAGGTGAGTGCAGGGAAAGGGGGCCTGATGTGACATTGATCTGTGCCACTCTAGGGCACTTGCCCATGAGAAAAACAGATGCTGTTACTGTGCATGCTGCCAGTGAGCCTGGAACCAACAGCTCCCACAGAAACAAACCTGGCTGTCTCAGGGAGCCAAGGTTTATGTTACCTTTATGGAATCCTCTGAATCTACACACTGATCCTAGAGTCCAGCTGGTGAAGGTGTTCAAGAACTCCATAGGGAATGGTGGGATTCCACATCCTGTAAGGGCAAATTCAGAAAAGAAGGAGATTTTAAGGAGCGTGATTTGCTTCACCTTCTTTTGGTGTGTTTGATATGTTTGTGGCTTATTTTGGTTGTTGCTGTTGGTTTTGTTTCAGTTTTTTTAAAGTTGTCTTTGCCTTTGTCTATCATTCTGTGAAGGTAATATAGGCTATGGAGCAAAGAAAAATGCATTTTGGTTTAGAAAAAAGCAGTTCAATACTCCATAGCCGTGTTGACTCTGGTTACAGGACACAACTGCACTCCTGTCTCTGTAACTGTTCTCTAGGGTTCCATCAAACTCCCTTCCTCTGAATATGTACTGGTAGCTCCAGTCTATTTAACCTCTAATGGTGGCTGCTCGCTGTGTTTACCCCTCAAACACAAGTGGTGCAGCACAGAGTAGGTCTGGTTCTCTGGGAGGGTAGAAAATTAACAAAGGCAGGCTCACTGGAAACTGTTTAAGGCAAGACAAGCTCGATTGCCTGGGATCACTGGGAGCTAATGCAGCTGAAACCAGAGACAACATTTTTTGACATCTTTGCTTTTGTATTCTGGTGATATCTTCTTTTGTGCCTCTTATAAATCTGACAAATACAGAAGGCAGCTTTAGCATGATCTCTAACCCATTTTTACAGGATGAAGATACAGCAAACAGCCTGTCAAGAGACTTACACCAGGTTCTTTATATGGGGACATTTTCGTAGGCTGTCAGTCAGCTGCTGGGCTCCAACACCAGTTATTTTGTTATACTGAACACTGAGGAATAAAAACAACTTTATTAATCCAAATCAAATGGTGTAGTCAAACTTTTCATTCAAAATCAAAAATATTATATAGGCTAATCTGCAGATGGGGTAAGAAAGAGAAAAGGAAATTGTTGATTCAAAAAACCTGTAATAATATACTCAAAAGGTTGAATGGGAACTTCATTATGTTAATTCATCAGAGGGATTCCTTTTTATATGTTTCTGAGGTCATTCTCCAGCTCCCCACAAGTCTATTCTCCCACCTTAACACCAATATCTTTGGGTTTATGGTGAACTACTCCTTAATCCTTTCTAATCACTGACTATCTGGATTCTGCAGAAGCATCTTTTCCAAGTGAAATTTTCCCAAAATTTTCTTCCTCAATTTCTGTCTCCTCTAAAATCAAACATGTAACATCTGTGTTTTCAGTCTCCAAGGAAGTAAGCTTTCCTGGGCCATCTCAGAAGATTTCATACTCACTCTAGCACTCTCAAAGATCTCATTGCAGGAAGAGCCTTTGCCAGATTTTCTGCTCCAAAATCACAAATGTTGTTATTGTACAAGCTGCAGAAAACCAAACCAGAATAGTCACAATTGAATAGTGGATAATGTAAACAGATATTAGATCAAGGGTTTTCAAATATGCTTAGTACACCTTAACTTTCAATTTGTCCTTATTTGCAGTTAAATTTTAAAACACACATTCATTTTCCCTGTATCAAGTAAGGCAAATGGCCACATCCTTCTTCACCTAGCACAGCTACAGCAAAAATAGGTCTAGATTCTATTATTCTATGGATAATAAGAATATTTCTGTCTACATTAGATCAAATTAAAAATCTGCTAAAAAATGAAGCACAAAGATTTGGGGTACAGCATTGAAAAGATTTCCACATCACCAAACCACTCCAGAATTGCACACCAGGGTTTCTTGCATTCCCTGCTTCACTCAGGCCTGTGTCAGATGTCCCAGTGCAGTGGGATGGACCATTGTCCCTGTGTCAGCAAACACATGCTTTGGTGGCCCTGGCTGCAAACTGTGCAGGCCATGATTCATAAGTGGGTATTATGGACTGGATTTAAACATCACTCCAGTCCTTGCTACATTCCTGGATATCCTTCTGTATGTCTGTCATACTTCTCCTCTTCCTTCTGAAGACTTTATGGAAGAATGAAGTCAAAAGCTTGGCTGCTTTGTTCCCTGTTCAGTAGTTCCTGACAGAGACAGCAAGGGATGTTTTCAGAACAAGTCAGCAGGATACAGCCACTCACCTTAGTGTTTTTAAGGAAGACAAGGAAGGGAGAGCCGTAGCGAGGTTCTCGGCACCCACGTCTGTTATTTTATTCTGTGATAAACTACAGGAAGTGAGATTACTTTGTTAGTTGAGAACATTTATTCTGATTTATTACAATGTGGGGGAAATTAATTTTCAAATTTAAAAAAAAATGGAATTTGGACAGTCTGTTTAGACCAAATGCAAAGAAAAAGACAAAACAGAGGCCTTGAAGGGAAGTCAGGAAGGATTAATCTATTTGTCTAATGAATGTACCCATTAAGTATCTCCACAGGCTCATTGGTCTTCCATGCCCATGGGATATTTTTGCCCATAATTGTTAACACACAGTCCCTTAAGCCTCCAAGTTTAATCTATTTCTTCTCAAAATTTCCCTGAACTGTTAACCTTGCACTTACTTTAATGTCTCCAGTGATGTCAGGGTTGGAAAAACTTCAGATAGGCTCTTTGCTCCTTCATCTCCTATGCCATTTTCACTCAGAGCATCAAGGCTGTGTGACGACAAAGAGAGAATTAGCTTCCCTTTTAATCTAAATTTTTGTGATTTATTCACCTCAGAGACCACTCTATCTATCTAGAAAAGCTTCTTCTCTGCAGTAGCCTCAATCAGCATGAAGCATCACACAAATTACAGCTTCTCCAATAAGCAGCTTTCTGCTGCCCAAATTTACAGCCTAAGAATTTTTTTTTTTACTAGTTGAATGTTGTGACCCATTTCCTTTGATAGGCAAGATTATTAAAATGGTTATGAAATAGCTGTGTTCCAGCTAAGCTGAAATGAGATTTCCTGTGCACAGAAAAATACAGAACTGACAAAATCCATCACAGGCTGTAAATCCTTGCCTAAACACCTCCTTCTCCAGAGAAGGAGTATTAGAAATAAAGTTTTCCTCATATCTAGTCACAATTTCAGATACTGGATCCCCTTCTATTGTGACAATTAGATAATGCTGGAATATACTGGACATTTTTCAATTTTAAAGCTTTATTGTTTTCCTGAACTTTCATGAAAAGGCCAGATACAATACAGACAAATGGCCAATGGGGTGTGTAAGGCCAAAGGCCCTCTCAAAACACAGTAATCTTCCCACAGGTGCCATGGCACAACACTTAGTGTGAAGAAGCTTAAAACTAAGAGAGAGCTGGTTTGTCATGGATGTTCTGGAGCTGCAGTGGGGACAGAAGTCACTGCAGGCAGTTGGTCAGTGCTGGGGCAGGAAGGGAGGCACCCAGGGGCTCTGTGCTGAACCTTTACCCACCCAGAACACCCCAGGAAGGGACTGAACAAAGCACCACCAGGTCTCCAGGGAGGATGGGGAGTGTCAGCTTTTAGGCTGCTGATACAGGCTGGGAATGCACAACACGTTCAGTTTGGTCATCAAACAAGGAGTCTTCTTGGCAAATAAGAAGTTTCTTGGGTACAAGAGCTCCTCCATCATCAAGGGCTGCTGAGGAGAAGTGTTAGCAAAGTTAATCTTTAGCAGAACTCACTCTAAATGCTGAAGTGATGGAAATGCTGCAAGAATTTTCACAAGTTTTTGCAGTCCTTGAAGGCCACATGCTGGACCCAGCCTGGAAGAAAATACAGACACACAGCAGGTTTTTCACAGGCTCACAAGCAGCAAAATTCATGAATTTTTGAGTTCTTTCCCTGCAGCCCCCAATGGAAGCTAGTTTACACTCCTCAGAAGCAGCCATTCCCTACCTCCTGCACCAAGGAATTCTGCTGTGAAGCCTCCAGATGAGGCTAAGGTCAGGCAAGACAGAGCTTGCACAGCAGCAGTGAGACATTTGCCACTTTTTTATTCCTCTCTGCAAGACTTATCTCACTTGTGTTAGATTCTTGTATTTCTGCTCTTTTTTTCAGGTTTTTCACTGTAAGTATAATCTTGAGATGAAATATATATCTATCTCAGTATAACTGAAGTGAAAATAAAGTTATTTTCTCCCCAAGTAATAACAATTCAGTCTAACTTAAGTTCAACGTTTTACTGCAGCTTAAAGCATAAACTGCACTTTGATATTCATGCTCCAAGCATTTGTCTCTCACATCCTATTTGGAGTTTCTTTGGTATCAGAACAAGTTCAAGTTATTTAAAGGGATTAGAATTTTAAACAAAATTTAAATAAAGGGAAATAAGAAGAGGAAATTAGAAGAGAAAGCAGCATAAAATCAGAAGTGAGGCCAAGCATATCTGTCCCAGGTTGGTTTAGATCTATAGAGCAGGAAAGGTGAAGACCTGATGAGAATTCTCCATTGCACTGCTGCAGTTTCTGCCCAAACTAATCCACATGCTATGGCAGAGTGTTTTGAGCAACAAAATGGCCTTGGAGGCTGCTTACAGTTTGGGGGGGAAAAAAAGAAGTGTTACTAAAACCTCACTTTTAAAGTAATGTTACCAAGTCAATTTTCTGTCTTCCAGGAAAAGGGTGCTAAATAATTTATTTGGGAGGCATTCTCTGATGTAATCCTCTCATGGCCTTAGCTCTGATAGGGTAGAAAATGCCATCAGAAGACTCAGATAGAAAAGTTCAGCATTTCTGGGGGAAAAATATTTCCCCGGCAGCTGGATCACAGTCAAAATATTCTCTGCTCTGTGGCACAAGACCAGTACCTTGTGGTCAGGTGGGAACTTGTACTAAAACCAAACAAAACTGGTAAAGCCTGATGATCTGTATTGCTGCAGGAGCCAGAAATGATGTTTTTTGAGTTTTGGCCAAAAGTTAGTAAATCTAGTTCAGCGAAAAGCAAGATAGCAATAAATGGGGTTTACTTAATGCTTCAAGCTGACTGTACATCAGTGCACTGGCTGTAGCCAACACCCACGACTGCTCCCCCTTTCACATGACCATCTCCATCAGTAGAGGTTTAGCACTTACGCAAATTCCAGTTTCCTGAGGTTTCTGATGGCAGGAATTCCATAGCTGGTGCAACCAGATGCTTCTTGCACACTAAATAAATCACAGTAGAACTAGAGCATGATAAATATTTTAGCAGCCAAAACAGTGCTTTAAAAAAAAATTTTAGCAGACTTTTATAGAAAATAAACCACTGTTGCATTAACTGAGGAACCAGGAAACTTCAGAGTAACTTCTGCTCCAACCTTCCTTCAACTGAGTAATTTCAATCCAATGATTGCCTTTCATAGTGCAATTGTTTGCTCTTTTTCCAATAAAACTTAAAAATACATTTTTCTAAATCAACTATTTTCTGTCAAACATGAAACTATTTTGTCTATATTTTAATCAAAACACTCTACCCATGTTAAAATAGACGTCATCATTAAAAAAAAACCCAAACAACAAAACTTTTTCTGCATGTTTTGAATTGCAACCAACCCCCCAGCTACATCAGCAGCAGGGATGGAGCACAGGGTTTCAAGACCAGGTAACACAAGCTTTTACCTCCTGGGCTAAAGGACTGACTCAGGCCACTTGGGGCCAGTGCAAATCAGGCTTTTATTTATGCCCAGGTGCAACAGGGGGAAAGAATCAGCCCAAGTTATGTAACTGAAATAACTGGAAGATGGCATACTCAGAGATTTAAGAGAAATGACAGCTGGCTCTTTCATTGGCAGTCTTGATGACTGCTCTGCATGGTGCTATCACTGCTCCTCCCTGCCATGACAGCCCCCTCTCAGGGGGTAGGAGAACTCCCTGAGATGACCCAGGAGCTTGCACTGCCTTAGTTACTTCTCTGGACAAGCAGACAACTGGAACTGAAATTCTGTTTTCATAAATTGCTGGTGTTAGAGGAGTTTTGATTGTAAATGATCCTACCAATTCATCATCTTCTCCTGCATCTTTACAAGGTCGGAGAGGTCATTGATGTCCTTCATTGTCTTTGCCTTAAAGGGATCAAGAACAAATTTCTCTGTGGATGCTGTCAGCAGTTCGTAGTCTTTTGTCTGTTTTAAAGATTTCCAGAGCCTGACTGTGTCACTGAGGGAGGCCCTGTGAAGTGACAAAACAATCAAAACCAACAGATGTGACTTGTTGGTGTAGCATGAAAGTGTCATCTACACACAGTGCTACGGATGATGCCGTGGGGTACAGAGAGTGACCAACCTGAACGATGTCACGTTCCTCAGGCTGACCAAGGCTTGCAGCCCTTGCATGTCAATGCTGCTGTTCCGCAGATCCAAGGAAAACTCTTTTCTTGACCTTTTCAAAATAGAGAGCAGGACGTGGACATCAGGTGGTGTAAGAGCTATGCCCAGAAAAGACAAGTCTGGCTCAAGTCTTAAGGCCACGTGCTGCAGAAGATAATTGTTCTGTGTTTCATAAACACAACATAAAAGCTCCAGCAACCTCTCTGGACAGAGAGTATTCATCTGCAGCCTTCTAATGTATTTCAAGAGTGTCTTCTGCTTCTTGGTTGATTGTTTTGCATCCTCATTTGAAAGAGAGCAGAAATAGGGGTCCTCCTGGAGAAACATCAAACCAACCAAAAACCGAGGCATTAAATCTAACCAGTTATAAGGTTTTTTCTTCTTGGATAGGAAAGACAGGTACTTTGATAGATTTTTATCCTTGCGCTCTTCTGCTAACAAAAGGTGAAGTGCACACAAGAAATTCTGGATGACAAAATCAGAGAATGTGCTCCCAAATTCCTCTTCTTCACTGTCTGAATGTCTGGGGAATGCAAATGGCAGGAAGAACCCATACTTCAGTGCAAACTCTTTAACTTCCTTAGAGGGAATAAGATCACTTTTCATGGCACTTTGGTGTTTTTCTCCAAGATGCCAGGCTACACGGGCTAGGGCAGCAAGACTCTCTTGATTTTGTGTGGCTGTAACATCTGTTTGCATAAGCATTATCTTCTGCTGAAAAAATTTCAGGAAGACTTCAGTAAGAGTTGAAGGAAGACTTTTCTCTCCCATTTCAAGCACTGCCTCACAGAGAAAACAAACAAATCTACACATAACAGGGCTGTAGCAATGACTGAACAAGTATTCACACTCTCTGATTAATTTCAGTGCACTATCACAGTACGATGATTCTTCAAAATATCTGGTTATGTACAATTCTCTCTGCTGAGGGGAAAATCCTACTATTTCAATAGTCTTATCCACTTTGGACACGTACTGGTACAGTTTGTCTTTTGGTCTTGCTGTAAATAATAACGTACAGCCATTGAGTATCTTTTTTTGGATGAGTCCTGAAAGCAGCTCCTTTATACTGCACAAATCCTTTTCTGGCTGGCTGGCTGAGGAACGAGGAGAATTCTCATGATCATGCAATCCTTTAAAACCATCAAAAATCAGAAGGACTTTAGCAGGATTTTGCAATATATACTCAAAGATCTCTTTGCTTCCCTCTCGAGGTTTTACGAAAAATTCAAGCAGCAGTTCCTGCAGGCTGTATAGCTTCTCAGGCAGGCTTATTTGTTTGCAGTCAAACCAAAATACAAATTCAAACTGAGAAAACTCTCCATTGGACCAGTCCTGGCAGATCTTCTGAACCAGAATGCTTTTGCCCATTCCTGCTTTTCCCAGCACCACAATCACTTTGGTCTCTAAGTCTTTACGCTGTGGGATTTGAAATATTTGGCTTCTATCAATGACTGTCTTTTCCTTCTCTTGCAGGCTGCAGGTTACCAGCTCCTTTTCCATTGCTTTTGCACTATTCTTTCCAGTCTTAGTTTCAGTTTGACTTTGAACGAGTGTCCCATCAATGAACAGGTGATCCAGATTTACTTCCCGCTCCACGGTCACGGATTTGCACGTGTCTCGGAAATAATCTTTAAGTGATGAACAGAAGGTTTCCACTTGCTCTAGAGAAATGAAGAACACACACAAACTAAAGGAACCAGTCCACAAACTACACCATTGTGGTTTAAGTGCCTAATTGCAGAATGGTAAAAGCACAGGCATTCCCATAGAGCCCATAGGTCTGGATTTACCCCATGAAACTGCAGATGAGAAGGGCAGGCACAACAGACACTTTCAGATTTATGAACTGAATAATTTTGAAGCTCTCTGATCAGATGATAAAACCACTGAAGTACACTGAGCTACTCAGTAGGAACTACAGCTAGATATCTACAGGAAGCCAAGTCTAATATCTTGAAACCAGGAATTGTGCTCAGACCCTCAGAACAGCTTCGCAAATTGTTGAATGATTCCTACAAAGAGCTTTTCTGTATGGAAAGAAACACAGAATCTTTTTCCAAAAAATACTGGTGGGTTTAAGTTCAAGAGTTCTAAACTCACCTGGTCTTTTGAAAGGTTCTTCAGAAGGAATTACAGAATCTTGAACTTCTTGAAATTTCTCTAAATCTGGAGAAACAAAACAATATACTTGACAAAACCACCTAGTTAATCACTGATTCAGTGTTACTAATTTTAACAATAAGATTAATGCAAATTTCCACGTTCATTGTAGCATATATTCAGAGTAAGAGATATTTTGTTCATTTTACAAGGAAAATTAATAAAATTCTCCCACAAGTAGAATTCTGCTGGTGTGCACTGTTTGAGGCAGAGTGGCATCAAACAAGACCACAGCTGTTCTGACAGTTGCAGGAAGCAGATCTACCATTACCAGGTGACATCCACTGTTCTTTTCAAATGACAGTGTTCTGTGTAAATTCATGTTCACACATAGTGCTTCTTTGTGTCTTCAAAAGCAATAACTTCCTTTTGTTATTCTACACCTTGTAACCAAGCACCAAGAATGAAAGTCACAGAGAAGTGACTCTTGGGAACAGTATTTACCCATTACTCTCCCTGACAAATTCCTGTTGCTGTCCAATTTTCTTTCTTGTCACCTGTTTCCTTTCAAACTATTGCAGACTTTTGCAGTTGGGTCAGGTGAACAGTGTCTCCTTTACACAAAGAAATTGGGATTTTTTCAGAGAAAACACATTTTCTACAGATTGGTAATTGCAGAGTATCAGTTTTGACAAAACTTTTGGTAGGAAGAGCTTTGCAGATGCAAAACAGAATTTAAATTGATAGGGGCTATAACAAATTAAACCTCAGAGTCTCATAACGCACAACAGAGATGTTCAAAAAATTACCCAAATCAAAACAGATTAATCTCCCTAAATATGTAAAAATGTGTTTCATACCATGATATCATCTCTTGATCATCTTGATGTAGAATGTGGTCTAAAAGAAATACAAATCCTAAAGTTTCAGAGATCTGGAAATTAATTCCTGACCTGCCTGCCAGCAACCATTAGAATGGTTTGGGTTCAGATTTGCTTCTAAAAGGAAAGCACCACAGGCTTCCAGTAAGAAAGATACTAAATAAAGAAGGGTTGGGCAAGTGTCTGTCTGGTTTTGACTTATTGTTTAGTTTATTAACTAAAAAAACAGAATGGAAGAAAAAAAAAAAAAATGCAATGATACATTTAGATGGGAAACTGGTGAGCAGGCAGAGGTGAAGAACTTTCGAAAAAGGAAAATAAACCGGCTTGGTATCTTACGTGCTAATTTGTCTGCTGCTGCATCTGGAGTTCCGGGGCTTGTGGCATACGTATGTTGTGCTGCAGTAAATCAGTTGGAATTATTAGCACTGTTTATTCACAGAAACAGTAAATGACTGAAGCTGTAACAAATTTAAATTGAACAGAGGATGTAACAAACTCAACCTCAGAGTCTTGTAACCACACATGGCAGAGATGTGCAAAAAGTGACCGAAACCAAAATAGATTGATCTCCCTAAATATGTAAAAGTGTGTTTCACACCATAATATCATCTTGATCATCTTGGTGTAGAATGTGGTCTAAAAGAAATACAAATCTTAAAGTTTCAGAGATCTGGAAATTAATTCCTGACCTGCCTGCCAGCAACCATTAGAATGGTTTGGGTTCAGATTTGCTTCTAAAAGGGAAGCACCACAGGCTTCCAGTAAGAAAGATATTAAATAAAGAAGGGTTGGGAAAGTGTCTGGTTTTGGTTTACTGTTTATTAACTGTTTATTTAAGAAAACAGAATGGAAGAATAGAAAAACATCTATAATGAGACATTTAGATAGGAAACTGGTCAAAGCAGGCAGAGGTGAAGAACTTTTGAAAAAGGAAAATAAACCGGCTTGGTATCTTACGTGCTAATTTGTCTGCTGCTGCATCTGGAGTTCCGGGGCTTGTGGCATACGTATGTTGTGCTGCAGTAAATCAGTTGGAATTATTAGCACTGTTTATTCACAGAAACAGTAAATGCAACTTACAAAGACATCTAGAGATATTTGCCTCTTAGTGTCCACGTTATACTTTTGTTTTTGGGGCAGTGGAAGCCACCAGAGGGCAACAAACTCCTGCAGTGGGCACAGGGACCAGAAACAACACTGATGTCAAACTCTGGGTTCCAACAGCTCTCTGAGGGCTGGAAGGAAAGTGTCTAAGGAAAGTTTGTTACCTGAAGTGGGACTGTTAAATCCTGACCAAGGCTCTGATTTCCTTACAACCCTTTCCGTGCATTAGGTTTCAGTACTGCTTAGTTAAATAAGTCATCATCATGTTGGTTTTGTGGCTTCCATGGGAGCTGGCTGCAGTCTGGCTGCCAGCACTGAGCATTTGAGATGCTCAGGCCATGTCAGCATCACTTTCTGAGGGTGCTCCACTTCTGAAGATCTCCCACTTTCTGAGGGTGCTCCAGCACCCTGGGCTTTGCACTGTTTTAACTAAACCTGACTTATTCCAGAAACTGGGTGTCATAGCAAACACAGGGTGCTGAACCTGAAGTTCTGAAACCCTTATCTGTACGTTTTAGATCAGACTAAGCAGCCAGTGATCAACAGAAAGAAGGAAATACCATCCATTTTTGGTTTTTTTAAGGTCAATATGAGTAAAGCCTGGAGGGGAGAACTGGCTTTGAGTAGAAGCGATATGGTTTCTCTCCCAGTTCAAAGTGCTGTATCTGTATAACCCCCAGTTTTCTACTTACCACATAAATTAACTGGAATACTTGGAGACATGAATGTTTCCATGGAAGATGCCAGCACTGGAAAGAAACAAAGCATAGTTTTCAGCATATCATAGGTATCAGTAACTGAATTTAATCAATGCTTCTGTTGGCAGCATTGATTTTTTAGCACTTTATGCCTCTTTATGGGGATAAAAGGCTACTGCTCTTACCTGGGTATACTATAACATTAGATGTGCCATTTTCAAGAACAAAGTTAAATATCTGCTGAGGAGGACCTGCCAAGCCTGGATTCTCTTGGTACCCTTCCACACTGGCTGGTAGGCACTCTGAGGTCAAATGTTCTGACAATCCTGAAATGATTGCAGAATAATTACTCTTCTGTTTTTAAAGGGTTCTGCTTTCTAAAGCTTTATGAGAGAGAAAAAGCTTTCTAACAGCTATTTATCCTTTATGGCAGCTTCTAGGCAAATCTTCCCTGTGGAGGATTCACAGGATCATGAGGTCCATAGAACCCATTAAAAAAAGAACTCTTACAAGGTACCATGAGCATGAAATACAAGGGGTTACCCACTTTTAGCAGCCACTGTTTTCAACAGTCTAAAGAGAAATTTTCTACTATCTATAAGGAAAAGTGCTTAAGGCAAAGTCTGTAAATGTATAGCCAGAGGTCCAGAGAAGAGAAAATGTGTAAATAGTATGTATCTGCATTAAATTTACCTTCTTTGCACCTCATCCTTTCCACAGAACTGCACATCATGCAGGTTGTACAAGTATCCACCTTCTCAACCCACACTGGGAAAGTTTTTTGATGATTCAGTGCTTGCAATTTAATCAGCCATAGCTCTGAGTTTCTGTAGGTGGGACAGAATTTCTTCTGCTACTTTACGCTGCTTCAACGCGCATGAGGTACTTCAAGATTTCCAACTTACACGCTGTTTTTGGTTCCTTTCCAGCAAAGACTTAACAGTGAAAGGTGTTAAACTGGGCCTTTGTCATTAGCACTTCTCAGTGTACCATGAGCACCCTCTGGTACCTAGCATGGCCCAGGCCAGGTGCCTACACAGCCCATCAGTGGGATTACTGCTCAGTTTTCATGAGCTAAATCACAGCCTAGATTTTGCTCTGCTGTTGCAAATGTAATTATCCCTCAGTCCTTTGCAAACCTCTGGGTGAAAAAGAAATTGGAACTAAATTAAAGTTTAATAATGAAAAATTTGTGACTTCCTATTCTTAATAAAAGTAAGTAATTACTTAGATTAGCATATAGTAAATAACTGTTCTCTTATAACCTGCACCAATTAAATGAAAGATTCATTCTACTCAGTTAGGAGCAATGCCCTTTTCATTTCCCTAGAATATTTTTCACTCTTTTAGTGAGTGCCACACTTTTAAAGGCATGACTGAGACAGCTGCCATACCTGCCATTTTCCTGCCATTCCTCATAGTCAGTGACAAGATTTACAAGAGAGTTTTCTCCATGTGTAAATCAGCCTGTGTACAGGTGCACACCTACAGCTGTACTCTACCTACCAGGAATTATGAGGCTTCTTTCCAGCCCATGGGCAGCAGGAACAGAAAAGGACATGTGCTGGTTTGATAGTGAGGTGCAGCTCACTGGGTGGCTGTTGAGAGGCATAGTAAAGAAACTGCCATTCCCTCCAGGCACTCCAGGGACTTCCACTTTAAAATAAAATAGAAAAAGAAAGTTATCTCATTGGTAGAAGTTAAAGGAACCAAAGAAGAGGTCTCAATAGATATGATAAACCACTTGATTCTGATCATCTGTGTTTTGATTTTCCAAACGCAAGAACAATTCACAATAACTCTCTGAAAACTATTTAGATCTCAAAATCTAAAATGTATTTATTAAATTCTACAGTAGATCACTTTTTTTTCTCAGTAGTTCACTCTTTAAATTTTCTTTTTCTTCATCTTTCCTGACCTGTCTCATTTCCAGATGTATCTAGATGTACATGATCCTTGACATGGATGATTGGCAGGTAAGACATAACAATGTTTTACATTGGCTGTACTGATTTTCAAAGCACAGTTTGTTGTCTCAGCATTGCACAAGGGCAGAGAGGCCCACAAGCAACAAACTGGGGACTTTCACTCCCTATTTAGACACTTGTAAGGAGAAAAAGTTAAGTATCTCCCAAAGAACAGGAGACACAAACACAAGAGCTTTTAAAGATCTTTCTCCTCTGCAGCACATTTTTCTCCTCCAAGAATAGAACAAATGGGGAGTGAGGCTTGTGCATTGTACAATTTCATCTGCTTATCAAAAGATTCCTACAAATCAAGTAAGACACATTTATTTGAATTAGTCCGTTGGTTTCACTGGTTTTATAACACCCCTATTCTCAGAGTTGGTTTTGCTTTTTCCTTCCCTCTCCTGTCTAGCTGCAATGAGTAAGTCTATATTTCATTACTTCCTGTGGTCTGATGTTTTTATCAATAGCTACAAACCTGTCTGGGGTTTGTGCCACTATTTCATTCAATTCCTTTGAAAGAATCTCATCCTTGGCTTACTACTTTGAACTTTAGTACACATTACTCTCTTTGCTGTAGGCAGTCTTGCACTTCTGAAGAGCCGATGCATTTGCCTTTGCAGGACCATACTGTGACACCCGTGACAGGTTAAATAAACTCATTTGGTCAAGTAGCTCATCTTTTTGTCAATTAGATTCTTCTACACTGTACTTATACTGTCTTATGTATAAGTTCCTTCCTCAGCACCTTCATTGGGTCAAGGACAGTAGAGAAACTGATAATATTCTGAGGACTTCCAGGAAAAGGATGGGTGCAGCTTCACAAAGCACCTGTTAGCTCAGTGACGATCCTTTCCTCTGGAATGCAGGTTCTGTAGGGTGAGGCATTTGGAACTGATGTGCCACTTCCTTATAGAAAACTATTATTGTTAGTTGGCATAAAGACAGGCTTTTAAAAGTGCCAAATCTAGAAAGGAACTTAAGCAAATAGAACATAATTCACCTTTAATGGGTATTAACTGCCAGGAACTTTACCTGTGTCTAAGTAACTACAATCAGCAGGTACCAGTTCAGTAGAAACTTTGATAAGAGCTAGCAAACATGATTTTTCACAGCTAATTCTGCTCAGTTCTCCCTCCTCACTCCCTCAGAACTCCAGCTGGAAAACCAGCTTGGATCAGTCATGGTGCACATATGTGATCTCTCTGATTTTCATGCAGTCTCTGCCAGTTCCTGACCTGAACTGTGCTGAGGGGCAGTCCCAGATCCCAGCACTCTGGCTGGATCTCCAGGTTACACACTGGTTTGGCTGCCCCCCGACATGCACAGGGGCCCTAGGGCTTGGTACAGTCAGAGCCCCCTTGGGAGGATTGTGAGGTGTGCTGACATACCAGTCAGATGTCCATTTGAAACACAATATAAAATAGTCAAAACTGGCTGCTCTCGCCTGGATTTTGGAAGAGTGTTTTTCTGGTTTAGCTCTGCCTGAGATACCCCTTTAGGCTACATTTGGGTAAGAACATTAGCCCCAGTTCACACACCTTGGGGACAAGTTCCAGCCTGCCTGCTGGCCCCAGGTGTTGTTTTGTAGATGGTCTAGCAATGTGCAAAACCTAGAAATTTCCCTTTCTGCCTTTCTTTCTTTGGTTTAAAGGACTTTATAGCATGAACTGGGCCAAGAAATCATCTCTTCACAGTTATTATTTTCACTAGGATATTTCACTGGACTTTTGGAAGATATCACACTTGGAACAAAGAGGATCAAACCCAGGACATGCAGAGCTATGACCTGATGGATAATATGACTCAGGTCATAGCTGTTCCAAGTGAGACATCTTCCAAAAATCCAGTGAAAAAAAAGGTGTATGTGATAAAAGTTACAGAATTTGGCACTGACCCACGTGTCCATTATTTTTCTTTCTTCTCTCATGTGGATTTTGAAAAGGTCAACCGTGCCTCTGCTGACGTTAAACAATTCTCCTATCACCTGGCAGGAACATGTACTTTTGAAGCATAAGGATCCAACTGTTCTTAGGCTACCACATCCTAAGT
This sequence comes from Sinosuthora webbiana, assembly GCA_013397395.1. NCBI lineage: Eukaryota > Metazoa > Chordata > Aves > Passeriformes > Sylviidae > Sinosuthora > Sinosuthora webbiana. The sequence goes on along the minus strand of VXBN01003815.1, from coordinate 425,110 downwards.
TGCACAATTTAATAGCTGCAGATCAGAGGACATGGATTTGTTATATCATAAATTAATCAGAGGAATCTAAAAGTGTGATTTTTTGCAGAAACGTGAAAATGCATAATGATCAAAACCACCAAATCTATGACAGCAAACTTTTCTGGAAGATAGGTTACAGTACTTAACAGAGGATGACACTTTGGAACATGAGACAATATATGTTCAATAACCTTTTCTTATTCAGCCAATGACTTACCAATTTTCTTATATTTGGGTTCTGAAGCATCACAGTAACTCTCTGCTGCAGAGCCTAAGAAAGCTGAAGGAAAGCAAAGTCATGGTAAGTGGCAAAATTTTGGTAATTCTAAATTTACCCCATGAAACTTATTTTAACTTTTTAAAGGAGAAGGGGGTGCTACCAGTTTCAATTCAGCTATTTCAGAACTGTACTGTCCAATGTATAAATATGAGTGTGAAAAGCCTCATGTTATTTCGCTCTGACTGTGAAGTTTTAATTAGGCTGCAGATTTTTATGCCAAAGATTTTTGCTGTTGTTCTTGCTATTAAAGAGGCAATGGTTCAGCCAATGCTTACTAAGCTATAGATACACTGAAAACAAAGTGAACACTGCCATGAGGAGTACAAAAAAGCACAGAAATATAACATGTTTAATGTTTGTAACATTAAACAAGGACAACAAATTCTGCGAACTGTAAATTCTACGCTTGGAAGAGCTGCTTTCATTTCCGGCCCATGACCAGAGGAAGCACGTCTGGTGTCACTGAAGAACTGCATGATGAGTGCATTGGGGCTGTGCTAAAGCCAGGGGGCTGTAATGCAAGTTTAGAACTGAGCCACAAAGCCTTCCATATTCTCACTGTTTTACACTTACTTCGTTTAAGACATGTCTGCTTCTTTATGTCAGGAAACTTCTCAGTGTTTTCAGCAACAATGTCATCCAAAATAAGGTCCCCTGCTAAAAACATGGAATAGGGGCCAATGTCAAACTTTGTTCTAAAAAAATTACAGAGAGGACTAAAAGCAAGAGAAGCACATCAACAGAGAGCAAAGATGAAATATGCCCCAAATAAAAGACAAAAACCAAAGCATGCGATAAAAGATGTATCCAGATCCATATGATTTAGAAAGCCCACAGAGCTCTGAATGCAGACTTTGTCACCCTGTGTTAATTTCTGAACTGCAAACTATTAATCTACTGGCAGTGGCTAATAAAACATAAGTACTTCTCAATGCTTTAATGATGAGCACAAGAATAAAACATTGTAGCTGTGTCACAGTGTGATCTCAGTACTACTCAATTTATGTACTAAAGGGATTATTAGATCCTTTAAGAGACAGAATAAAGGGTTCTAAAAAGATTTTATATTCTGTGTTGCAAGAACTGTGAAGTTATCCACACCATACTTTTACTGGAAAATATTTAAGTACTAATACTGTATCCTACCTTTTTCTGAAACCAATAAAAATATTGCCATTAGGTGCAAAACCCCCCAAATTCGAAACACACCAGAGAGCAGCATAAATAATTTGAAAAGCCATGTGAGCTTCCTGCAGCCAGAATTATTCTAGGGGAAGATTGACCTCTGGTAAATTAGTCCAAATTATTTTGTTCAAACATAAAACAGGATATACAGATATTCTGTGAACCTTCTGGTTCTATGGATTTCTCAAGAGCCGTCTATTGATAGATCTGTTTTGGACTAGTAAATAGTATTTGTGTTGCCACCAAAACAATGATTTGGTACCACAAGGCAAGCAATGTCTTCAGTCAAGGATGGATGAAGGAATGATTTACTATATATATAAAAGCATTACTGCATTAATTGGGGTGAGAAGTAAAACCTGACATGCTTCCTCAGGCAGCTGTGTGCATCCTGGACAGAAATCAGTGTGTGTGAACTGTATTTATACACATGCAAAGTGCTCTGGGGACTTATGTGTATCATCCCTGCAGTGCTCAGAGTAGGTGTGATGCTACTCGAGGCTATTAATTCACTGGACAGAGAAGTTGTGCATATTCTATGGCCATGGTGACATGATCAGCATCTGGGTCAGAGACAAAACTGCCATCTTTGAGAAAGGCCTGAAAAAATGCATAAAATCCTCGTTTTCCAAGAAAATTCTGGGACACTGTGCCCAGGGGGAAAGAAGAAGACATCAGAGGTATATGAAGCACGTTAGACAGAACACTGCCATGGAGAAAATTACTCTTTGCCATATCAATCTTACCAAAAATGTCTTCGACCTGCTTCTCTTGCTGATCCTTGAGCACATATTCTACTAGTTCAGCTAGCAACAAAGGAAAAAAAATTAAGGAACACAGTAATGACACAGTAAATGTCACAGCAAAACTTTTGTAAGCTTATCCTCATTAACAGAACTCTGCAGTGTAAGTAAAATGGAAGAGTTAAATTAAGTTTTTCTTGTAACTTGTTGTTCAGGAAATAAAGATCACAAGAAAAGAGAAGTTGAGAAAGGAAGTATTAAGCAGAAGGAGACATTAATAGAGAGATTTTCCCCCAACAACCACAAGCTACTGTTAATCAGTTTCCCCACAATGCACATGTTCAGGTACTCTAGATTAGATCTACCACACATGAGAGAAAGGCTATTTGAGTAAATGCCATGCCTTCAGATTGAGAATAGAATTTATAAGAAATTGCTATAGCAAAAATTGCAAAAATTGCTTTCATACCTACATTAGCATAGGCATCCGTGGTGTTGGAACAGGGGTAGAACCCATCTCCATTTTCATATGGGAAATCCACATTATTTACCTGTTCATAGTTGCTGGCATCAACTTCAAGATCTAGAGTTAATAAGGAATATGCATTGGCTCAATGAATGCCATAACCAAGCAGTAAAACCACCAGATAGCAGGACGTGCAGCACTGGCAGATTTGTAACTTCAGCAGAAGGCTTTGGCTTCTCATTGTGTGTTGGCTAAGAAGGACCAGAACTGAACTCTCAGTAATTCACAGTCACCTGGAAATCAGCACTTTTCTTTTGCTAAACCCTTAGACTTCATCTCTCCTGGTAAAAAAAATACTTCCTGAATCCATTCCATGACAATCAGGCCCAGACTCATACAGCCTATTAAACCTTCTTATCCTTCAGGACATGGTGGTATCACCCAGATGGCCTGTTCAGAACAATGCTGTATCCATGCTAATCCCTGAACTGAACTGCAAATTGCCTATGAAGCTTCCAGTTGGCCAAGGCTAAAACCTTGCCAGGGACCATGGTAACACCTTCACAGCAGAGATGCCCAGCTTCCAGTAACTGGTGCTATGTCCTGATGATGTTTGATTTACCTCCATCATCTCAGACATTGCTAAGGCTCAACAGTATTCCCATCAGTGAAATGTCTGTGATAGCACAAGTCAGTGCTTGACCACTAATTCATCCTACTTTCAGTCACTGAGCACGTGGGGCCATGGCGTAAGAAACACTCCTGCAGCTGTTTTTAACAGTCAGAAGCTGAGAGGGAAAAGCCCAACCTGGGAAATGATCAATCACAAAGATGGTTCCATATTCTGGTGCTCAATTCTCCATTGATTTTCCCACGTGCCTACTGGCATTGGTCACTCATGAAAGCCACAATGCTCCATTTTGGTAACATTTTCCACCTGTTTGGCACAAAGCTGTGAGACTTCATACACCAGAGCTGTGAGCTGGCATACACCAGCTCTTCTCTGCTCATTGCCCTTCTCAATCCATGGTCCAGCTCATTTGTTTAAATAAGCTCAGCTAACACTCCATACCACAGATACACTTTCATACTTTGGGAAGGGAGAGCAGAACAGTCCACAACTTCCACACAGTCATGAGCACAAAGTTTGAGATTCAGGGCAACCTCCTGATCTGATTACCTGTAGGAACTGAAGTGCAAGAAATTATCAACTTTATACTCTTGCCCTTCTGCTTTCTCATTTGTAATGGAATTACAAAACCACTGTATCCCAAAAAGCTGGAAAATGGCATCTGGTAATGCAACTCCATTGTTTTGGTGCCTTAGGATCTCAGAAAGCAATGTAATGCTGTTTGCTTGTGGACTGTCTTCATCACAAAGTCATCTATAAGTCTGTTTTGCAAAACTTTTGGCTTCAAGCCACCGAGGTGTCGACAATTATACTTGGCCAACTTATGACAGGAACATTTGCAAATAAACTACTTAGAGGAGTGATATCCAAATGAAAGACACTGTCATGCCCTGATGAGTGACAGTACAGTGTGTTTTGTTGGACTGACTGAGCAGGATGCTATAAATATGTACAATTTAAAAACATGACAGTTTCTGGAAGCAGTCACTGTATGTACAGGCACAAACTTACCACATCCTAACACCAAGTGCTTGTAGAATTTAACTCAGTCATCATGATAAACTGCCACGAGGTGGCTTTGTAGCTGAGAGGAGATGGCAATAACTTACAGCATGAGGGATAAACCAGTCAAATATTTTTTTAGTGTTTTACTAACCTGTAGAGAAGTCGCCTTCATCTCCAGCTGACTTAGGATCAAAGAAAGTACACAGATGCAATGGATCAATATCACTGTGCAGTAAATCAAGGTAGCCATTTTCAGGCATAAATACAGAATCCATGGTTTGTCTCTGTCTGAAATCAAATTGCACAGCAGTTAGCTATGACACAGCCACAGCTTTTTGTCAGTCAAATCCACAAGTCCTGCACTGTGGCTTTCTGTTGGTAAGACACGGATCCTGAGGCTGGAGAGCTGGCATTTCTTACCAAGACCTGCACTGAGGTATAACCCTGAGTTACTTAGAGATGCAGAGACAGCCTGCAGTGAGACTTACCTGTCTTTCTCTCCAGTGAGAGGAGTGGGATACTGCAGTCTGACCACCTGGACCAAAAGTGCCAAGTACTGAATAAGTGGCAACTCTGGTATCTTATCAGGATATAAATGATGCACAAATCCAGAAATTAGAAGACTGCAGTGAATATGATGGGAGAATCCAGAAGCTACATTTCTTCATAAAGTTTATCTGTTCCTCCACCTCATTGTAAATTCCCTTTTATTTCCTCCCAGTTACTGCGGCAGACACTAGAATCAGTTCAAACATTCCTATATATTCCTATTCCACAAGTACGGAATAACACTATATGTTACTTATTCATCATCTTTATCAAATTATTTTGAACCCAAATATTGGCTCCTCAGTGTTTATAGATCACTAGTGTAAATCCCACACCAGAACTGGTGATCCAAATAATTTACTCCAGCATAATACAGAACTACCAGGATGAAAAGTACAACCAGCAAAAGTTTCAGACTCTGTCCTGCTAAAATAGGTGTCCACACTCCATAACCATGGAAAGATTTAGCTTGGCATCAAACACCATCTTTTGCAATGAAGAATATCTAATAAACTGCTCTCAAATACTCTGCCCTTAGCAAAAGGCCACTGATGTTCCTTTGCATCTATCTCTGTTCCTGAGGCGTGCAAACATGGAGCAACTGCTGTACCATGAAATCTACCTGCAACATGGAAAAAGAGAAATACAGCTAACACTGCAGCTGTGATGGAAGAAGGCAGAGCAGACCTCATCACACACTACCATGTGCTGTCTTGTTATCAACTCATCTTCATTCCTCTAACCCCTCCATGGGGTTGTCCCTCTGAACAGCTTGGAAATGGGTATTTTCTGCATTTGTTGCAGAAAATGCCAAAATCTAGAGCCAGAAGTTTGAAAAGTAGGTGAACATGGTGTGGTTCCATGAGAGGCGTAGCCTGCACTAAGATAGTTCTCCTTTTTCATGTTTTATGGCCCCACTACATTACCAGGATTACAAAAACTTGATATTATTGCCTGGCAGCTATAAATGGAAAGCAGAAGTTGAGAAACCTGCCTGAGAACCAAGAATGAGATTATAAACACACCAGATTAAATTTTCAGTTTGTTTCAACACTTTGTTTTGCCCCTTCCGTTTGTTGAATTAACAGAAAATCTAAATTGGGCCTTTCAGAAGGCCAAGTTGCCAGACTGTGTGAAAAAAGCTGTTGAAAAATTACCTCTGAGTCAGTATCATTTTGGGGTTAGAGTCAGGGAAGAAATTGGGCAGAAGGCTTAAGGGGAATGCAAGACAGACAAATCTATCACTCTGAGTTCAGTGATTGGCAAACTGCTTGATTACAGCACAAAGAAAAGGGCATGTCTAGGGAAAGAGACTGAGTTGACCTACTTAATCTTCATGGAAATACTAAGCTTTAATTAATTGATTGTCATAAGAGCTTCTCTATCTTTAAACTTTTCTTTCAATAGCATTTCTCTGTGGATAAATATATAAGTAATGCAAAAATGTTTTAAGCTACAGTGGTCAAGGAGTCAGGAAGCAACCAAGGGTAAATCTTGGCAGTGCCAGGTCTGGCTACAGAGCTTAAAACTAGAATGTAAAAGATGGTACTGCTCAGATGCACAGGAGTGAGAGAAACGTGCTCTTCTACCTTAACAAGATGAAGATTGCCACTCTTTCAAAAATGAAAATCTCAGTTGCTTGCCTTTTTTTGCTTCACCAGTCTGAATGGCCCTCAGCTTACTCTGGTATTTTTTCTTCATTGTTTTGGTTTTGACACAAACCCTTATACAGCTGTCTCTGTATTGACTACACTGGATTTAGGATCCTGGGATTTCTTTCTAATCTGAATCAAAAAAAATTTAATAGCAGCTGTATTCTGCTGCATTAAAAGCATGGTCCCACCATGGAAAATATACTGTGAATAAAAAAGCACATTTTTGAAAGACAGATATTGCTACATGGAGAGGAGGCAGAGGCAAGGAAAACGACACATCAGGGACAGCAAAAGTTTTGCTGCATATTGTAACTGAAGCACACAAAATGAAACCAGACCTTTACCAAGCTTGTTTACAGCAGCAACTCATTTCCCAGAGTTTCCCCTTTTTTTGTCACAGCATCCCAGCAGTCCTGTCTGAGGTGAAGGGTGAATAAGCTCTGTACTGCTCAGTACTTCCTCTGTTGTTTCATACACAATTTCAACTTAGTTTACTGATATTACATTCCCTTTGGGGTCTCATGGGACCCAATGCTGCCTAAATGGGTATTTGGCACAGTTTCATGCCAGAGGAATAAGAAAATTTGTAATGATTTCAGTGTTAGGGCTGTGAAGGCAAGGCCAGCTCTCAGCAGGAGCAAGGCAGAGCCTGCAGGGACCTGCAGGACAGGAGTCCCCAGGGCCACCTGCGAGGCTGCCACACACAAAGGGCATGTGCTGGGCGGGGGCGAGACAGGACGTACTTCCAAATGTATTTATTTCCATGCCATTCAGAGAGCTCAATCCTTTGTGGTTTGGACACTGGTTAAGACAAATATTGTTCTTTAAATCCTTCAATAACACCTCCTTTCCCCAGCAGCAGATATGCTCCAGCTGCACGGCCACACTTGGCACCCTGTGTGCCCTTTGTGCCACCTCTGCAGTGACTCTGGGCACACCTGACACTGCCAGGTCTCTAGTCAGGATGCATTTGGTTCAGCTCTGCATCCTGCATACATGGCATGGCAACATGGTTCACTTCCAAGACTCACAATGCTTTTTTTTAGCGCTCTTTTAGAGTTCAAGTGAAACATGAACTAAAAATCCTGGAAAAGTAGCGAAAGAAATAGTGACCATCACTGTACAAGGACAAAGAAGGAGTAGATATTCACTTAAATCACATATTAAGCGTAAGAGTTAGATGGGGCATTTTAGATTTCTAAAGGTAATGGATGAATCACTTTGATTCATCATTTTTCCCGAACAATTTGAATTAATCTTGTCTTATATTTTAAAGGGTCAACATGTTAAAGATTCCAGGCAATGGGGTCTGCTACTAATTGAAATCAAATGTTACCTAAGAGAACAAAGGATTAAAAAGGCCAAAATGCAACATTATTTACTCCCACAATAATATAAAGGAGAGAAGATTTGAGGAGAGCTGTTAGGGGCTTTCCTTCCCAAACTTCTGTTGACATATGAACTAACAGGTAATAAATCTCCCACATGAGTACAGAGGTTATGAAAATGAAAATTTGTAATGTCATTTTAGGGACAGAGGAAATCCCCCTCCAATTTAACTTTTGAACCAGTTTAGGAAGCTGAAGATAATTCATAGAAAAGAGTAGTAGTGCCATGCAAATCAGACACTTTTTAACCACAGGATGACATAGCATCCAAGTCTTTCATAACATTCCAAGTCCTAGAATACAGAAAAATTGCAGAGTGGGACTGCTGTGAAGACAGGAAGTTGAAAAATGAAATACAAAGGTTTCTGAACAAATGCTATTTTCCTGCAACAGCCCAGACCCATTAAGTGCTACACACGAGTCTGAGTGAAACAAGCTGACAAAAAGCAGGTTATATCAAGCTGTAAATAAGGAGTCCAGTGAAACACCAGAACTTTGATTTAAAAGGACTTTGAAAAGCTCAATATTGTTGGCCACAGTTTTATAGCCTTGTTTTCTTTCACCAAGTTTAGAAAGTTTTCTCTGATCCTCTGTGCTCCCCAAAGGTTATGTCAAGGAGCACAAGGCACTCCCCCAAAGGCAGAGCTGTTTCCTGGCTTTTGCTGCAGGAAATATTTTGGGACAAGCTTCTCTGGGAGGTGGGCAAGCCAGCAGTGGGGAAGGATGAAATTCCCTCCACGTTCCAACCACTTACCTCCTTTTCTCTTCCCAAATAAATGACTTACAATTCCTCTGCTCCACGTAGATTTTTCCTTTCAGAAATGCCCTGATTATTTGTAAAATGAAAGTAGTGGAGCTCAATTTATATTTAGCTTTGAAGGTTTAGTTTCTGTTTCAGATCTGTGAAAAACTTATACACTGAAAAGTTTAACTTTTTCTATTGTATTATCCAGCTCAAGAAGAGATACTACTTTTGCTGAGTCTTTATCTTTCTGATGGAATTGTGTTATTTTCCACAGACGTTATAGTCTAAAATGAAAGAAAAACAGAGATGGAGCTGAAAAAGAACCTGATCTATATCCTACCAAATTATTCTTTGTCTCCCTTAGAGATGAGTTTAAAGGAGTTTTAAAAAGTATAAATATCAGGTAAAACGAGTTTTTGCCTTTCAATGATGTTACTGGAGATGTTTCTGGTAATGGAGATGGACAAGTTCAGGCAGAGCTGTGACAAGTGCCCTGCAGATGTCAGACTTGGGATTCAGAGCAGAATTTGCCTTTCATGTCCAGTATCACTGCCTGTGTCACAGCTGTGCCCAGCTCTCCCATCCCAGCTGTGAGATAAAGTAAAGCATCACAGCAGACACTTGTCTACATTTTAACACTCAATGGCTTTCTTTGAGACAGAATTTCAGCCCACCTCAATGGGAAAGTAAAGCTCTAGGTTGTTTTGCCAGAGTTGTGAAAAAATGGAAATAAGCCAGCTTCTTGCAGTGATTCTCAGTTTCGCTTTCCATAGGCACAACATTTATTCAAAAAAGGAATATTCTTAACAAAGTCTAAAACAGACTACAGTAACCCTTTGAGCAAGTAGCAGGGCTAGCCACAAAACAGAATCACAAAACATTCTCTAAAATTTCACCCACATTCAGACATCATCCCACTAATATTTGAAGCAACACAAGTCCAGATACTGACACATTGCAATTACAAATATGTACAAAAAGCAAGATAAGATGAATTTACCATGAAAAAAGCATGCATTCAAGGGTTGAGGAAAAACTGACCTTAAGAAATGGGACAGTTCCTGCTCTTTCACTCTGGATTCAGTACCAAAAAATGATGAGCACTGCCAGTCCTACCCAGGGCCAACAGAAAGTGACAGTAGAAAGGAGGAAATAACAAAGACCAGAACACCCAGAGGGGGAATTCCAAAGAGGAAAATTAAGGGGAACCTCCCCTCTAGCAGCCCCAGTATAACAAGCAGTGTTACCTTTACTGGTCACTTTTCTCTGCTAAGAAGAGCTTGATCTTGTCACTAATTAGGAAAACATCAATTTATTTGCTTGGAAACCAGAACTGGATGAGAGTTGACAGTAACAATTTCTATTGCTCCCCAAATTTTTCCTCTCCTTTTTCATTCCAGTTCAAATCTGTCCCAAAGCCATGCTGTTAAACAGACTATCAGTAAGAATAAAGCCAGCAGCATGTGGGCACTTACCTTGCAGCTCCACTTGGTGTAACAGAAGTGAAAGTATGTCTTTCACATGTTCACAGACTCTACCAACAAAAACAAGTTTTGCATCTCATGCAAAGTCTCTTGCCATTGGCCCAAAATGACAAGTAGGATGTTCTGTGAAACAGGAGCTTGTCTGGCTTGCACATGGTGTTCACACTTCGCTTGTAGCAGCATCCGACAGAATGTTTGTTCATCTAATCATCACTTACCTTGCCATGCCTACCTGGTGTTAAGACAAACAACCTTTTGGAAACCAAGTTCATTCATGAGCCTCCTCTCATGATGCCTATAGCTACTTTGGTGATGATCTGCAAGCTTATTTGTTTAGTTTTCTATTTTTAATCGTGCATAGACCTACACAAATTAGAAATTAATTAATTATAAAAGAGACTGTACTCCAGAGTGAACAGATACTTTTGGTAGCACTATTCCATTGGCTATAGCTTTTAAGAAAAGTTCCAACATAGTCTGAAGGGGAAAGGAAATAGGATTTGATGAACACAATGACATCCAGACTCCCCGCTTCAGTAAGGCAAGATTTTAATAAGCTGCCGGTAAGAAACGGCTTCTTGCACAAGGCAGCAGCTCCTATGAGCAAAGCAGCTGCTGACCTGTGTAAGAATTTTCTCTTTGCAGAGGAGATCCACTTCTACCAGGTTCCATGGGAACATGCTCACTGGAAAGAGACAAAGCTGCTTCCTTCCTGGGAGCAGCTGACCTCTTGCCAGTGTTTACAGACCTGGGGCCTGATCCGGGCTGCAGAACATCAGCCTCTTCAGGCTCTCTCACACTGAGAGACATTGTGTGGGAATACAGCTAAGAAGCAGGACTGTCTGCTCAGGAAAGAGACATTTTTGAACTTATGACAAAGCTTTTACAACAGCATGGCAAATCCTTACCTTCACATGACTTAAAAACTCTATTGAGATGGACAGCAGCTAAGCTACCAGGAGTTACTGAGTCCACAACAGATTTGTTGGACAAGGTGGGAGTCAAACTGTGCAACGAAGGGGAACAAAATGGTTGCAGAAACGCTCCCCTCTTGGTGGGTGATTTTTGAGGTCCTGAAAGCCCAAGAGAACTCCCATGCTAAAGATAAAGGGGATGTCTCCTGCTTTCCCTTTGTGGCAGAGCCTCAGAGTCCTTTACAATCTGGAGAGACTGCGTCCTTCTCTACACAGCCCATGGCCCCCATCTTAGGAGTGACAGGGAGAGTCACTGGCTGCTGGCCACTGCCCGAACGACAGCGACAGTGGCGGAGAGCACCCCTCTGACCCTGGACCCCTCTGACCCTGGACCCCTCTGACCCTGGACCTGCCAACCCTGACAAAGACCCAGATCTTTGCCCCCCCACACGGTGCCTGCCAGGAGCTGTGGCTGTGACTGCTGCAGGGATGTGGTCCCCCTGCCCAGTGCCGGCCAGCACAGCCACAGCCTGCACGGCACGCTGAAGCTAGAGCACATCAAAACACCAACTGATGCTACAGACTGACTGAATTTTACCTCTGTTAAAATTTACCCTGGGATTTGTGATTTTTAACTGGATTGTCACTGGGAAAATCCAAAGGTGTTTGTGTGGATGTGCTGTTTTCCTATATATTGGTAACATGGCAAGACTGTGATTCATTGGGAGTAATTGGCTAAGTAATAAATTTAACGTTCTTTTGCTCACATTAAAGAAAAACTTATCTTATCTGTAGTAGTTATTTGAGACTTAGCTGTAATTACTATATGAAACCCCACTGTCAGCTTTACCAGGTGTTCGCTTTTTACTTCATAATTTTAACAAGGTAATTTTATTGTGAATTTTTAGTATAGCTATTTAGTGATTCAAGTATAATTATTTTTCCTTGCCACATTTAAATTAAAGTTAGACTTGATATCAAAACAGTTTAAGTATATTGATGGACCACAAATAAAATAAATAATAGCTTATTTTTTAGAATAATTTGAACCCCTAACTTTGTTTATATGCAAGGGTCAGTTTTACAAACCCAACAACCTAACCAAGTTACTTGTGTAAAACTTATGGCACTATTATATAACTAAATTCTTATTGGTTTAGCCTTCAATATTTATATCCCATTACTTTTGTAAGGCCAAACTGAAATCTATCATATAGGCAACCTTAAAAAGCTGCAGCAGTTTAATCCCTCTGATAAATTATGTTGTTGCTATTTCAGTACAATTGTTTACCTGCGTGTTTTTTTACCTTGATGTTTAACTGTTGTATGACAAATTTTTAGTAACTTTTTTGTAACGATAGAGTCTAAATAAGTTAATTTCTGTTAAAATTAATTTTTGTTTAGTCTTAATAATGTTAACTTTAAGTTCTCTTCGGCATATTTTCTGTTATGTTTTAGTGAAGCTACGTTTTAGTAAAGCTGATTTTAAGTTTTGTTGAAATATACTTGCTTAAATGATAAGATATAATTCTTTTACTATAGAAATGAATGACACAATGGTAGTATTCTCAAGATGCAAAAGAAAAGACATGCCTCAGCTATGGAAAATGCTAAGCAATAGCTACATAAGCACCAAACAGTAAAAATGCATGGCTTGACTTAGTTCTCTTTTTCACACACATTGTTTGTGCTGTGACACGTTATAAAGAGGAAAGTGAGTTGAAAAGGAGAACTTGTGCTTTTGATTTCTCTGCATTGAGGGGAAGTATCAGTTCTAAGTAAATATGATGCTGTGCAAAGTCTACAGCTAATTTTGGAACCCAAATAATGCTAGTAAAATGTCAGTAATTAATGTTATTATTTTTCCTGGGGACAGTGAGGTAGATGAAAGTGTACCAACGTAAGCCACATTCTGTCCTTCAGCACACGGCGTTTGGGTATGTCATGAACCTTGGTAGATTTTATCTGGTGTCAAGACAGTATGAAAAGTTTTTTTGTTTCTACAAATGCAAAAATAAAACCAGAAATAGAAATCATGTTTAATTATTGCAAATTAGGACTGTAGCAGCAGAAGAACTTGAACCAAGTTTTCAAAGCTTAAGCCTCTCTAGTCCCCTTTCCCTTTTTTTGGCTTCAGTTACAAGATAATCAGCTTTGGGTTCAAAGTCAGAGTAGTTTTGGCACATTATTGCTTGGTTTGCCTACAGCCCAACAAAAGCCAGGGACAGCTCTATAGAAACTAGGCTTCCTCCCAAGTTATGATCTTGCAGATCTTGTTGGAAAACTCTTCATTAATACTTAGAAGACATGGGAAGAGCAAAACAGGAACAAAGTTGAAATCTGTATATCTTAACACCCATTCAAAGTCCATCTTGCTTTTGATCTGTCTCCAATCTAGATACAACAGAGGAAACAATCCAGTGTTTGGGTTGAAAAGCCTGTAATCTCCTGGTCATGATGAGCACTGCCTCGGCACATTTTCAGGTGGAAATTGCTTAATGGTTGAAAGACTTGCAGAAAGTCTGCTTTTCTCAAGTGGCAATCATGGTGATGTACCACAAGCTGTTGGCTCACTTGCTAGTCCTCTTCTGGAGGAAACTATCCCATGGAGCAGACCTCTCTCTCCACAAGAAGTCTACCATTCTCCCATTAGTAGATCCCCTCACAGCCAGTCCCACGTCCTGGGGCTCTGAGCAAAGCATTTCTACCTGCAGCTGGCAGCTGCCTGGCCTGTAGATGGAGAAGACATTGAGAAAACCTCTTATGCCTTCCCTTGGTTTTTAAGTAGTCTGTGAGCATTACAAATGCACAGATCCCTTAGCAGTAGTTTTGGCACAGGCAGTACACAAGAGTATTCATCTTGCTGACAGAAGGACTTCCCATTTATCTGTAGCTAAGAGCAATTAGAAGAAAAAAAAGAAGAAAATAAAAGAAATTTCTATCTCTCCTTTTGCCACCACTGCAATTCATATAACTAGTCCAATACATTGGTACACTGGAGCATGTGATATAAATCCTTTGTAATTTCCCTTAACAGTGAAATAAAATAGAGCAAGAATGGGAAACAGCACACAAATGCAAACTCCAGCTAACAAGGAAAAGGATGCGTGCAAAAAACCACAGCCTGTCGAGTTTCAGATTGAATCAAAAAAACTGGGCAAAAATAATAAACTGGCAGTTGAATAAACCACATATTTTAGGGGCTTCCCTAGACTATTTCTGATCTTTGTCAACTAAAACACACACCAGACACAAAGGCTTTCAGAACCTACACCATGAGTCTGTTGAATGAAGGAGCACTAACCATGACCCTCATTCCAGTAGCTGTGATATTCTTGTAACTGCACACAGTGATTGTGGTATCATGGAAAGGTCACAACACGTTCCTCTTCAGGAGCTTCAGGTCCATCTTGCCACAGCTGTGCAGTATGGTCTCTGCTCTGCCCTGGAGAAGGGGAGCTCTCACACCCTTCTGCTGAAGCTGCTCTGCCCTGCATGAAGGATGAAAATCAGACAGTCAGTGCATTCACTGAGAAACCAACAGGTTTGGGTTCTCACCCTTCATCCAAGCTTTATTTCAGTATTTTTGATTGGTGATTATGTATAGATTTTAAAGGTGTGTGCCTTGTGAATTCAGGCCCAGTCACAGGAGAAACACCCACCAGTTGGGAAGTCAGGCAGAACAGCTTTCATGGAGCTGTGGAGATGTCCAGCACAGCCTGGAACTTCCTCCACTTCGAGGCTGGAAGGTTGAGGCTTGTCACCTTTCAGGCCACAGAGGAAACTGTGGTCTCTTAAATCATGGCCTTGGTTGTAAAAGGGGCCATGATAAGCCATAGACATGAACCTTGCTTTCAGTTTTGCCAAAAGATTGGGCCCCTGCCTCTAGGAGAGCTGAACACTCCACGGAGAGTGAGTAATGTCCAGCAGCACCTGGTGCATCTTGTAAAGAATAATCAATCTATGTGTCAGACCCCACCCAAAGCACTTAATGTCCCTACAGCTTATCTGGGGGATCTAGAGACCTGCAGACCAATCTGGAGCACCTCCTCCTCTTTGTACTATTCAAACCTACAGAAAAAGTATGGATTTTGTGAATTTTAATACCTCAGATATCCCCTCAAGTTCTTCATGTCTCAATACAAGGAATACTAGGAAGCTGAAGCTCTATGGTGAACTAGAAAAAGAAATATTAATAAATTAGGAAATATACTATTAAACAATAATGCTGTAGAAGAAGGGACTACAGGCTGCTTCAAAAAAAAAAAAAATCACAGGATCACAGAAAAATTCACAGAATTAAGAATGGTAGGTACAGGTTTTTCATTTCCGTGCATCACCAGATTAGAAACCCTTTCTTACTTTGTGTTTTGTTTATATTCTCTTCGTATTTTTTTCTGATAAAGTAATTGCCTTTGCCACCTCCTTGACACCAATTTAAAACAAATAAGAAAAACAAGTGCTAGCAAGTATGGGAAGAGCTGCTTAGCCACAGCCTCCACAACAAAAGATGAAGTAGAAATTGCCAGTGAAAGTGGCTGAAGAACTGTCCAGCAAGTTTCTCAGGGAGCTAAGCAAGGCTGTGCAGGTACTACTAACAGTCAGGGGGAACAAAAGAAGAAGTAAACAGGTAAAAAAATCTAATGAATAAGCAAATTACAGCTTTCATAAGCAAATTTAAATTTTGTTTCTGCAGATAAACAAGTAGAAGAAACAGTGCTGAATTTTTCATATCAACCTCCTATTGTACTAAGCTTCTCAACTGTTTGATAGCCACTAGGGTCTTTTATTTAACAGGTTAAGATTTTTTTTCCTCAGTAAGACTATAGAGGCTTAAGGCAGGAGAGCTACTGATACTTGTGTGAGAGTGGACAGGCATTTTAAGTTCAAAGCAGGGAAGGGGACTCCAAGCACCTCTTCTGATGAAATCACTTCCACTCTGGGAAATGGATCCCAGGGTTCAGAGAAAAGCTCTGTTTATGCAGTAGATCTATGAAGTTGCTTAAACCAAACTTCTGACAGCCCAAGTTCCTTATTTTTGGAGTTCCCAATCTGAGAAATGAGAGATGATGTGCAAAATGAACAAATACCTAGAACTGCAGCTGAGAGTGACTGAAGCTTTGAACATATGAAGAGATACATAAAGCTAAATACACTGAAAAATCTGCATCCAACTGCTGGGAATGCACCCTGGGCTGGAATAGAGCTGATGACTTTGTCTTGGTGTGCCCTTGTTTTGGATGTTCCTAAGTGACCACTGCACAGTCTAAGGAGGAAAATGATACTGAAGTTAACTCATGAATAATTTCAAAGCCTTTTGTTTCCCAGTGTGACTGCACTAGATTCCTACAGCATGAGTTAAATAAGGCCTTAAAGCCATACAGGGATTAAAGAGGATAAAATAAGGTATTTAATAAAATATGTAATGTTGCATTGGTTTTTCCCTAACTGAAAGGAATACAGCTGCCACTGCACTTCTTAGAATCAAAACCAGTTATTGTGCAATAATGGGAATTTATACTCATTTCTTCAAAAACTCAGCAATTCCTTTTCACCTTTTTGGGCACAACTAAATGAAGGATCAATACTTTTTTTTTAAATCCCCATTTATATTTAGGCCCCAAACTTCCTCAGCTTTGACATATCTTTCTGTTACCCATTTCCTCCTGATGGCAGAACTTGATCTCTACTGAGATTGTATTGTTATATATCACCCAGCTAGAAGAAACTGTCCTGATCCCTCAAGTGTATCCTGTGGCTTCTCCCCTGTTAATACTGGGCTGCCAATTACAACAATTCATGTGTGTACAGCCAAAAAAATCCAGAGAAATTGGTTCTGGGCCAAAGCAGAAAATAATCTTTGACAAATGAATTAGAAAGCAATGCTATTAGAAATTTATCTATTTAGTACCTTCTCTGATTTGCCCTATCACACCCAAATATAGACATTTTATTGAAACACCAACAAACCTTTTAAGTGTATCTCTGATGAATGAAAGTGAGGTAAGAGTTATTACCACATTAACAATATTTTCCAATGTTCAGAGGAATAGAATACTCAGCTTTAAACCCCACTGAAATGCTTAAACCAGAGCAAAAGCAGTCAGGTTATTCACAATATCCTTAGGCAGTTTACAGGGGAAGTCTCTGATAAGTCTCTGCAAGGGAGTGTTCCAAGGAGAAAGAGAAATCAGCTGACTTCTTGGTAATCGTGTGATGAATATACCACATTAATCTAGGAGGAGGCTCTATTTATTGTTGAAAGAAAGAATGGAAGAGATTTCTCAGATATTCATATCAAGCCTCTGATTGTACCCTACAATAGAAATGCCACTTTTTATTGTGGGGAGGAAAATCCCTGTAAGGTAATGGCAAGGACACAGCAGCATGTGATGCGTTTTTGAACTGCTTTATACTGTATACTTCAGTCAGCAATTAAGTGAAATCTTAACATATTTCATAAATGGTCTGTTTTCCTGTGCAAAAACCTGAAAACCAAACCACAATTCATACAGTCAGTGTAATGATCTCTTCATCTGGGGCTGTTGAAGCAGTATTTGAGCACTTACATCACCTTTAGGGTATTGCTAATCTTTCCAATGTTCAAATAATTTGTAGTTAAGTAACAACTCAGAAAAAGAGTTGAAAACAGGACAGTTTGTTCTGTAAAATCCTAAAAAACACTGGAAGCTTCTAATGAGGTTTCACTTGCATGCACTCATTTTAAAACAAAGAAGATTTCTTTTCTAGCAAACCCCAAATGAAGAAATTCGTTTGACCAATGATTCCTCTAGAGACCAAGGATTCTTTCTAGCTCTCAATTTGCTCTACAAGAAAATGACAAGCCATACAATACCTTGAATAATCACACATCACAATTTCACATAGCTTCTTAGAGAATTTACTAAAACCATTTGCATGGCACAGTGACTGTTTCCTGTGGGATTATCTAATAGAGTTTGTTAGGAAAATAGATAATCCCTACAGTGAGCCAGTGGAGATAAGCACTGGAAGGAGAGAAAATAAGGAAACATTTATCTGTTTTAAAATCAAAACACAGATTCTGCTTCTTTTCCAGTTATTTCATCACTCATGAAATCAGTTAGCAGCAGCCGAGTAGTAAATTAGATACCTAATGCTGTGACAGCCTAATTGTCCCCTCTCCCATAGAGGTGCTGTTTTATGTGATAAGGGACACAGGACACAGTTTTTTCTGGTGCCTTAGAATGAAAATGCAATGGCTTGGACAGTACAGCAACATTACAGAATTACTAAATTCAGACAATCAGATTTGGTGGCAGAACTGCCCTGAGAGGTGCAAGAGGAGCTGCTGCAGGAGCTGAGGTGAATTATGTGGTAGCCCCGAGGATGAGAGACCTCCCTGCACTGCTGAAGGCTCCTGGCAGTGACTTCCAGGAGCTGCTTCCGAGTCAGAAGCCGCCTCTGTTTGAGTTACTGTTAACTTACGGCTTGTAAGCACAAGTGCATGTTGATACAGGAAATGAAGTCCAGGTCAGCTTCAGGTATGCACATAATTATTTAGTAATTGCACCTCATGAGAGCTCTGAAAGAGAGTTATCTCTTTATATCTCCTTGGAGAATGAAAATCCACTTCACTATTTTAATATTGTAGGTTATCATGAGCCATCTCATCAAATCACAGGTGCCTATTCCGTTTTTTAGTGGCAGTGTACTAACTAGCATGCTGTACAAGTTGTTTTAACACTACCAAGGCCAAAATATGAGAATCAAAATATTAACATCATTAGTTATTAACTGCACCTTTCCTCCCTTACAATTAAAATCCTACTAAGAACAGCCTATCGGTTTTTCTTACCTATGAGGTATTGATTCTAGTAAGTCCTGCACAAAGCTGCTTTCCAGTTGATATGTTTGAAAAGTTCACCTCAGTAGCTTCTGTACTTACTCAACAATCTGGTTTAGTTAGATGTTTTAGAAAAAACTAGGAAGTTAATATTTTGCAGGTTTATTTAATGCTAGTAGCTAGTCAGATCTACACGTGGTTGTGATTAATCAGGTCTTCCTTCCTTTCCCACTTCATACTAAGCTGTCCAGACTTTTTTCCCTCATTACTGTGAAACCTTTACCCCTATCCTGAAGTTTGTCTTGTTTCACTTCTTTAACTCTGCTGCATAATCCACCTGCATTTTAAATTAAGGCAAGAATTTTTTTTTTATCATGGAATCATAGAATATGCTGAGTTAGAAGGGACCCATAAGGATCATTGAGTCCAACTCTTGGCTCTGCACAGGACAGCCCAAGAGTCCCACCCTGAGAGCCCTGTCCAAACACTTCTGGAGCTCTGTCAGCCTTGGAGCTGTGACCCCTTCCCTGGGCAGCCTGTTCCGTGCCCAACCACTCTCCGGAGGAAGAACCTTTTCCAAATATCCAAGCTAAATCTCCCCTGATACAACTTAGGCCATTTTCTCAGGTCCTGCCACTGATCACCACAGAGAAGAGCTCAGCGTCTGCCCGTCTATTTCCCCTTGTGAGGATGCTGAAGACCACACTGAAGCGTTCCCTCAGACTCCTCCAGGCTGAACAAGCCCAGTGACCTCCGCCGCCCTAAGGGGCCGTGTCACCGCCCTGCGCCCGTGGCACACGCAGTGTTGTGGCGCTGCCGCCTGCCCTCAGAGCCGTGCCCCACACGGCCACAGGGCTGGCCGGGCTCTGCGTGTGCGCTCATATTTGTACACCTAGGTCCACCTTTCCCTCCACTCCTCCTTCCTTTCAGGGTATGTGTCCAGCATGAGACGCCAGCGGCCCTGACCCGGCCGGTGCGTGTGCGGGCCCGCGGGGCGGACAGCTGCCGGCGCTGAGGGCCGGGGGCTGCCGGCCGGGGCTCCCGGGCCCCTCACGCTGCCAAAGCCCGCCCGGCC
>VXBN01003815.1:359732-388641 GCA_013397395.1 Sinosuthora webbiana | reverse complement strand
CCCCGTCCGGCCGCGCCGCTCACCCTCCGGTGCGCCCGCCGCCTCCGCCATAGCGCTGCGTCACTTCCGCCGCCGCCGCCGGGGGCGGGGCCGCGGGCCCGCAGTGCCCAACCGCTGCCGCCAGGGGGCGCTGCCGCTGAGGGCTCCAGTGACCCGGCCCACCACGGAGGGACCCGGTGACACAGCGGGCACCCTGGTGACACCAGTGAGGGACCCGGTGACGCGCTCAGAGCCCCCGTGACAAGACGAGAGCCCCGTGCCAGCCCCGAGAGCTCTGTCGCGGGGAGCTCCGCCGATCCCCCGGCGGGCTGTGCCCGGGGTGCCCGGCCCTGCGGACAGCCCGGGCCCCGCCCCGGGGCCGGTGAGCTGCGGCAGATGCGGTCGTGGCAGCGGCGTGCTTTTAAAGCCAGGGTGGAGTTTGTCCACTAGAAGTGCTTTAGGCAGAAGCGATGGACCAGGAACGGCGCGGAGCCGTGCCGGTTCCCGGGCGGGGTGTTCCGTTCCCCGCTGGAAGGAGACGCGCTCCAGCGTTGAGCGGCTCCCGGCACGGCGCTGACCCGCTGCCAAGGAAGGCATTGCACGGGAATGCGCTTCGCTGTTGTGCTTCACGAGTTTCCTACCCGGATTGTGTATCGTTCCAGTAAATTCGCGCTGTTGCGGTAGTTCGTGGCAATTCTCAGTACATTAATTCACTATCTCGCTGATAGACGATTTCCATTAATTTAACAGGCACATTTATTTGGAAGATTATACTGCCTTAAGTTGGCCAATCAACTTCTGAGCAATTAGACAGTCGCTGTGCTTGGTGCATAAAAAATAATAAAATAATTTTCCAAACAAAGGAAGTGTGCACCAACTGGTGATGCGATCTGGACCCTGTTCCTGGCCACCTTATCCCAGTCACTGCTCCCTCCCTCTCTGTGTGCCTGAGCACAGCCCTGTCCTCTCTTCTGCTCCTAACAGCCTAGGTGCTCTAAAAAGGGTATTTTCCTCATCTGAGCCCAGTTGGGAGTCTCAAATACTCCCATTTCTGACTGATTAGTCCCAACACTTGTTTTAACATACAAGTGTGTAAGTTATTATTTGAGGTGGTGTCACCTTGGAAATAGAAAAGAGTATCTGGTAATATTTGGAAAAGTACCAGCACATCTTGGTGTTAAATCTGTCTTTTTAAGAATATTATACTAAAAAGTTTACTTTTTTGGGACACAGCACTTCAACAACTGCAGGCTTTTTAGAAAGAACACTCTAGGAATTAAAAAAAAAAAAAAAAGGCCAAACACAAACCCAGTAGCTGTCCACCTACCAAAAAACCAAATCAAACCAAACCCCCAAAACAAAGCAAAACAACCCCCACCAAAACAAACAAACAAACAAAAAAAAAATAAAAAAAACTGAAAATACATTTAGTTAAGGTCTTTGAGGAGCTTTCCAGCATATTTACCTCAGGTAAAGCTCAAGACCACTGGATTATTTGTACAGGTCCTGCACGTACTGCTCTGTAATTACCTTCCATGGGAAACTAATGAACAAAACACTGTTTGGAAATAGAGTCAAATGTTTAAGCAAATTCAGATGTCTGTGGTAGGAGGAACTGGCCAATAAGACATATTTGAGAAGTTTATACTGTACCTTGCCCTTGAAAAAACTGGCTTGGAGTGAGACCACAGCCCACTACAGCACTTTAGGTCTGTGCTTCCTGTCCAACATATGGATTAGATTCACTGATGTCAGCAAGACTTTCCACACTTTAAACTGAGTTACGTGTCCAAATATTTTTCTTTTGGGCCCAACAGATCATTTCCTGTTCCCAAGGTTATATAGAACATTCCCCACAAAAAGCACCAAAAAGGAAAAGTGAATTCCTTCCTCAGCACCCCTCTTCCTCTGAGCCAGCTCCTCGTGCAGGGCTCTCTGGGTGAACAACAGGCTTTAGTGTGTTTTAGGGTGGCATTTCTGCTCACCTTTGATCCAGTTCTGTCTCCACAACAGGCAGACTGATGGTAATACCAATTGACAAGTCCATATGGCAACATTTACCAAAACTGTCAATAAGTCTTGCTGTCTTCCTGATGCTTTGGAAAGCAAGGCTTTGTCTTTCTTTATCCTTGTTACTCTGATTCTAGCCCAAGGCCTGCCAGGCCTTCCCTGCTTTTGGAAGAGCCAAAGGAGATGAAGTTACAGCAACAATTCCTTGAGGGTAAGAAAGCAGAAATGGAGCAACATATTTCCTGCCTTGTGATCAAGGTGAGCAGAAATGCTTAAACATATTTTGCAGTGATGTACAATTTGAATTATGCTAAGTGAATCTGTCCTCCAAAACAGGAGAGATGGGAAACCACAACTCTGGTCTGCCCTTTTCTTTCTCACTTACAGCAGTGCTGGGGTTAAGGTTCCCCCTGATCACCTCCTCCTTTTTGCATTGAGGCTTTCCCTCATGCCACCCAACTACCGGGGGTTTTTCACCCTTGTGGTTGTCTGTCATTAAAACGACAAACAACATTATTAAAAGCTGTGTGTTAAATACTTTTCTTCTGTGAACTCACACTAGAGGCCAGTGGAGACAGATGGGAGAGCAGCTCCCTCTAGCCAAAATTACAGCACTGAGCATTCTCACACCACTGGAAATGCCAGCAAACTCTAACATGAAGCATTATGGGAAGCTAATGAAAACAATTTGTTGTTTAGCACAACACAGTTAAATGTGGTTTAGATTAAGATCTTTCCCCTTTTCAGCATAAAAAGAGATGCACAGATGACCCAGAGCAGGACCTTTCTGACAAAACCCAGGTCCTTTTTATTAATGAGAAGTGCTTTAACCTGAGGAACACATTGGGCAGCATCAACTTTTACCCTGGAGTGGAAAAAGCAGCTGAGACTTGAGTATGAGTGGCTCCTGTAGCCTTCCCTTTGCTCCTCCCTGCTCTAGTAGGAGCCTGACTGAGCACAGGCCCTCCCCTTACATGTGGGAATGATGTAGGAAGAAGTGGCTCCTCTGTCCCAGGGCCCTGCTTTGCCTCGGTGTGAGATCCTCTCCCATCAGTTATTCCCTGCCTGCTCCCCGTGGCCGCTGGTGGAGGGCAGCAGAGGCGCCTGAGCAGGGCTGTGCACTGGGCTGGATTTCTCAGAGACAGCTGTGCTGTGCTGTGCTGTGCTGGCTCCTCACCCTCCAGCTCCACTGCTCTGCGTCCCCTCTGGTTTTGATTTACACTGTTCTGTGCCTTTCAGGTTACAAACCCATATCAAAATCAAATCAAAATCCAGCTGAGGTGCAGGTAAGAGCGATGCAGCAAACAGCACACCAGTGTCTGCCACAGGCTTCATGTACTGCCTGTAAAAGGGCTGGGGTTGTTGGGACCTTAGTGCATTTGGCACGGGCCTAGTGTTACAGACTGACAGGAAATTGCTGAACTAAAATGCCCCATTTGTGTGCAGTTTTAAACTGTTGATTAGCGTTGGTCTCGTCAATGCAAGAGCAGTAGCAGCAGCGGAGCAGTTTGCAATAGAGGGCAGTGTATCTGTGCTAATGCCTTGTCACTTCCCTTATCACAGCAGGACTCCAGTGGTGAACATACTTCACAATCTGAAATGATACAGACTCTGTCTTGTTGGAAGGAGGAAAAAAAATCGGTATTATTTGTTTACTTATGTTCTGTTTTTCATTAAAAGATCACCTCATTCACTACTGAAACGAGGGCATATCCGAAGGAAACTTGGCAGGCATTATGCTGACTCTAGTACCACTACCTACTTTTAGGATTAGCAATGAATGAAATTATTCTTGTCAGCTCTAGTAAAAAGCAGATTCATGTGGATAAGTTTTGCAGACCTTTTCCTTTCTCACCATCCATTATCCAAAGAAACGACATTTTTCATTAAAGTTTTCCTGAAACCATTTGGCAGTCTGAGACATACCTGCAGCACTCAGGAGCAGAACAAGTGCTTTCTGCTCCAACAGATCCAGATCGATAAATTACAGTCTGAAAAAGCAATGTTAAAGAACAGATTAAGTACTAAGTATTTCAGATAGTCAAGATGGAAACCTACTTAGAAATTTAATTTTCTGATGAGAAAATGAATATAATCCATCAGATCACAGAGAAGGGTAAAGAACCCCAACCTGAAATATCCTGCAGAAAACAGACTGAGATTGTCTGGCTCAGCAGCTGTGAGCAGTGCCAGCTCAGGCTCAGTACACTGATTTATACACTTCACTATTGTATCAGGCTGGTTACCTGAAGCTTTTCTGGGCAGCTGCCTAAGTAAGTTGCAGCACTAAGGAATTCCAAATCGTGTAGGAAGGTCAGTACTTCAGTTTGGAGACAGGAATCACACCACTAACAAAACCAAAATTCACCTTTTCTTTTTGCATCCTTTAATTCAACACTCTCAGTGTTCAATTAAAATGCAGAGTAAATGTGAAACTCAAAAAATAGTGACTTATCCCTGCAAAGTTTAATGTGCAGGTCTAATCCTTAGCGTAAAGTTTTGTGTGGAGACGGAAGACTAAATGCAGACAGATATTTGTCTCAGCCTTTCAATTTGGTGAGTAAAATACATGTACTTTTCCTAGAATACATTAAACACTTGGGTGAAGAGAGGGGTGATCTAGCAGGCAAAGCAGGGCATTAAAGAAATGGTGAATTTAAGTCCAGAGACAATAGCTTACACCACACCAGCAGTTTTAAAGGCAGGGACTCAGGCTGCAGGTTATTTGAAATCCCTGATGAGTGCTTCAGCTCCTACATCATGGGCTAAATTCAGCGGAGACAATACCACGTGCTCTCAACATGCAGGGGCCAACTCTGTCATCCATTGAAAGGATGCATTGGAGGGGAGTGCACAGCTGAGGAGAGATGGAATCATTTAATCTGCATTTCACTTGAGCTTTAATAATTGTGTTGCTGAAGTAGCAGACGCAAAGAACAAACTCCAAAGACAACTGAGGTAAGATTCACTAGAAGTTGGTCACTGCATATTATCTTACTACACCCAAAAGGCATAGAAATGTTCTGTAGCACTTCCATACTCCCTGAAAAAGCACCTCCTCACAAGATACATCTGTATTGCCTTCCCTGGAACTGCCTGTGCCTCACACCCAGCCTGAGGGGAGCTTGCTCACAGACAGATGTCAGGGTTTTACAAGGAACCTCGCAGCATCTGCCCAGAATCACACACTGATCACGTTCATTTGCAACTTACATGTTTAAAGTGGGGAAAGAGATCTTAGGAGGCGTGATTTTCTATTTTACATTAATTGATGATACTGCCTGGCCATTTCCTGATGTAGAAATAGTACATAATTTTTTTTTTCTTAAATAGTGAACAAACTTTGTAAAGTGTGCAAATAAAGAGGCCCAAAACCAGCACATTTATCTGTTTTAGAGGAGGAAGATAAGTAACCTTTTGCACTTTTATTTTGCAGCAGCCAGAGAAGAGCCCTAAATCAACTAAAATTTAGAAGTATTTACATACACAATGTCATTAGTCTATCCTGACACCTAAGTTCCAAGTTTTCCTTGCCTTTTGATAAATACATTTCCATGTCTTTAGCCTGGTTCTGGTCAGAAACAGTCTGATATTTCAAAGTGGGTCACAGTGAACTTTTCAAACATTTGTTCTGCCCTTTGTCTTTCTATTATACAAAGCAGAAATGGCACAGAAGAAGATAGACCCGTATTAATCTCTGTCTGTATTGCCTCTGCAGTAAGTTTTCACTAAAGTAAGTCATGTGTTGGAAGTATATTAATTGAATGTTGAAACATATATTCTGAAGTTAACCTGAAGTTAACCTTTGTACTGACAGGTAAAATTTTGTTAAGCAGCAAGACTCATCTGCTACTT
Source organism: Sinosuthora webbiana (assembly GCA_013397395.1). NCBI lineage: Eukaryota > Metazoa > Chordata > Aves > Passeriformes > Sylviidae > Sinosuthora > Sinosuthora webbiana. The sequence goes on along the minus strand of VXBN01003815.1, from coordinate 382,797 downwards.
TCATACAGCTCCACACAGAGTTCTGTAAGTTTTTCCATTAAGATCCTTCCTCTTACAGAGTAGCCTCACGTTCACTCATTTTTTTTTTAATGCACATTTGGAAACAATAGAGTTTTCCTTCAATTCTATTTCTCATAAGTAGCTTAAGATGTTTTCAGTTTATTTTTAGGGACTCTTAGGAAAGTCCAAACTAACCAGCTAAACGTGTGTAAGCTCACAGCACATAAATACATTTTCTTTCCCTCCCCAAAGAAACAAAGCCAGGCTGCAGCATTTTACAAGTGCTTATGTTGTACATAAGCCTTCCCCGAGTACATGATGGGACTTGAGTGACTGCTCTCAGTCTGACTGTATGCAGCCATCAAAAATCACAGCCTGGTGGAGCGAAAGGGCAGCAGGAGCAGTTTTCTCCATGGTCCCAAGAACGCTGCAGCACAGAACTTTCCTGTGTCCTGGAAGGGAAAGTTTCCCGCGGGGCAGCGGCCGGGCCAGTGCCTCCCCGTGCTCTGGTAGGAACACGCTGCTCAGCAGTTGTTGTCTTTGCTTCCTGCCTTTGGAGGTGATCCAGAAATGACGTGGGCTGGTGCAATGCTGTCTGGTGATCCTCCCCGCCAATCCGTTCCTGTGCAGCAGATTATCTAAACCACTTCAGCCAATGTGTGGTCAGAGTGAGTAATCGAAAACTGTTTGAACAAAGCTGCTGTGATGCATTGGTGGTGGTTCCCCTGAGGCCATTTTTCTTTGTATGTCTTAAATGTCAGTGCTTTTTAAAAAAAAATAAAATAAAAATTCAGGAACACACAATGAACCTAACCCACATCCACTTACGTCCAGCCATGCAAGGCTTAAAGATGGGTACATCTTTACATGTTTCAATTTTGACTTCACAGCCAGGCTTAAACAATATTTTTTAGTGAATGAATGAGGAGTTTGCTCTGTAGCACTCACCAGTTTCCTTGGTTTTGTATAATGTGCTTGCAGACATTTTCTTTCAGGAAAAATTAATTTCAACCTCTTCTCTAACTTCATTAGAAATATTCAGTTTAAGAGAGCCTGTAACCTATCCACATTCACCAAATGAATTAAATTCACAGACTCATGATCACAGGCCAGGCAGTATCAGCATGGTGACTGCATCACACACTTCCCATAACACAAGCAGGTGTGTGACCTGCGGCATCGCTCTGGGAGGTGGTTTCAGTGTCCTGGTTCATTGCTAAGCAAGTGCTCTGGACTGTTTTAATTGCCCTGTTTCATTGTTAGATTTGCTGTATGAAGATGAATCATGATCTCCAGCTGCTTCCCAAGAGAAAAAGTGTTACCACCAATACAGACCAAAGGCTGAACCACAGAGGTCCTACCCGGAATCTGAACCACGAGAATTGCTCAGTTCCTCTAGAAGTAGAAAACAGATAACCCATTCAATCCTTTCTGAAACTGAGACATAACTGTGCTCAGTTCTTACTTAGCTGAGGAATGTGCTGCTTCGTTTGACTGTTTTTATTTTGAATTATACTTTTTTATTGAAAAAAATCAATGTGTTTACAATGTGCTCCCAGTTTTAAGTAGCATTAATGTAAGAAGCCAACATCCTCACAAGTGCCCACAACAGATCCACAGCAGAGCAGGCTTTGGCTCCTTTGCAGGCATCAAGGCACAGCAGGGAAAGGCTGTGCTGACAGGGGGTGTGACATAAACACAGGAAAGGAGGACCCTGCTGAGCAGTGGGTGACATCTGAAAGCACTGGGGATTCTTTGCCTCACAGCCTTGGTACATCCCCAGGGGCTGCAATGAAGGGGTCAGCAATGAAGGGGGACAGCAAGAGCAATGGGTAGGTCTGACAGGCTTGTAAACCTCTCCCTGACACGTATCTACTCACCAGTGCTGTGTGGGAGCTGGACCTCACCTTTGCAATGGACAGGTGAACACACAGTATAAAATAATGAAGTCCTGACAACAGCACAGGTTACTCAAGCACTGCTTCTGAGCAGCAGAAGATCCTAATCCTTGGTGTTCTCAGGGAAAAGGAAGGAAGGACATGGGCTTGGTATATAATCAATATTTAATGTCATTAAGTCTCTTTCTGTAACCAGTAATATTGTAAACAAGATATAAAACAGTTTTTTTCCAACAATGCTCTTTTATCATAAGCAGTTTCTCTGCAAAGCAATTAGCTACCAAACTGCACTGAATTATCAACATAAATATTTCCTCTAAATCACAGTTAGCTTACAGTGATTATCTGATTAAGAAGGAACCACTACAGAATTAAATTATAAGGAGAAATTTACTGCCATTATCTTCACTTTCTTCCATTCTGTGTTCTCTCCATACCAAATCAGATTTCTTTCCCTGCAGTTTATTGTGGGTGAAGGCTCTCTCAAGCATCTCTGTGAGAACCTACCCTGGACACAAAGGGCTCAGCAGAATGTGGAAATGTGGCTTCAAATGTTCAGTCATATTCTCAGAGTGCCACTCCGGGGCCCAAGGTGATCCATCTAGTGCAGAACTGCTTTGCTGTGAGGGCTGGGTGGGTTTGGACAGTGCTAGCCAGGAGATCATTCCCACTGCTCCTCTACACAGTGTCAACAAGCCCGTAAGGATTTGGACTGGGGTGCAGGCTCCTGGCATTCTTAACTCTTTTGGATTTGTCTATAAATAATCTTTCAGCAGCAGGAACTAATTCAATTTGCAAACAGCACACATTATTAGCAAATCTGGTACAACTTAGTGTGTAGACAAGATCTAAATAGCAGCATAATTTAAATCACATTATGCCATTTTTAGTGGTTGTTGAAATTCAAGTTGCATTGATTTTAGTAGACTGGCTGAGAAACTACATGAGTTCAATTTGACCTCTTCCACTCTAAAGCTACCTACAGGAAAAGCTTGAATGGGTTCACCACCCTGGCTGTAATGCATCCTGATCAGTGAGAGTAACATAATAATCAATAGGCTAGGAAATATAAACATTTTTCCCCTTCTTCTGGAGCATTCACTTAGCACCTACATTTACTGTGGGAGCAGATAATTTGTCACTTCTGGTACCACCACACAATCAATTAGGTAGGCAAGTTAGCCAGTATAATAATTTTATTTTAAAAACTCCAACAAATGGAACAAAACAAGATGGCCTTAAATACTAATACACAGCTCCAGTTTTATACTCACTCTGAGTTTTTTTTTCCATGTCTTCCCTGAAGATCTCTTCCACAAAACTGTCAGCAGCATTAGGATTGATATGAGTCTGGTCATCAGGATTTCATATATCCAAAATATCAATCATGTTTTAGTTGGGATCAAAAATGCAGAGTATTACTTATCCCTTCTTCTTCCCACAATTGCCAGTCATGTTGTTGATGTTCTACAGGGTCCTGTCCAAAAAAAAGGGAAACATCATTTGAAGTCACTGGAACGTTAGAATGTCTGAATTTTTCTTCAGGTGGAGTAAAAAGACATTAATATGACATACTTAAACCTCAGAAGTACCTGGGGGTTCTGAGTCAGTCTAACTCCTGCCAGCTCCTAGATTATGTAAGAGCTTCAGAAAATGTCCCCCAGATTGTCATGTCAGAAGTATTTTAGGCTTAACATATATGCAAGATTTCTGTCAGTCAATATGATTTCTAATATTTTAACCCAAATGTTTATATAAGTACAGTGTTTACTAGAAGTAGTTACATTGACAGATAATTAGCATATCGTGTCCTTCCTGAAATGCATATGGAATTTACTCTACTACAGCTCCCTAATCCAGACCAGGTTCTGTTGGATGCTTTTGCTGATCCAAATCCTTGAATGCTATGTTCATTAGATTTCCAATTAGAAATTGTAATCCTGACAGGGTATTTGAAATTTGGACACTTTTTTCCTATTTGGTTGAGCTCATAGCTTAAAATGTATTTTCTTAGAGATAAAATTCTAAGAAAGTAAAACCATTTGCTACTTCACTTTCTAGGGATTTTTTTTTTCTTTTAAATAATTTATTTCTCTCATGGTTTAAAGGAAGAAGAATTCAGCCTTATAGCTCGTCTGCAATAGAGAAAGAAAATATCAAATGAACCACTTCTTTGTAACATGTAAGTGTTATCTGAGTTGCTGTTTATTTTAAAGGAAGTGCTGATGTTGGCACTTGTTCCCTGTGTGTGCTGCCAGCTTTATAGTTGAAGGCATTAGACAGAAAACAAATTAATAAAGTCTAGTTTTTCTGTAGCTGAGCAACTGTGACTGTCCCAAAATCAGTTAAAAGTCGTTTCTGGAAAAATCCATCTTTCTTACAGTCCATAGTGCATGGAGAAATGAACAGAAGCACAGTTCTGTCAGTATGAAGAGTTTGCCAGCTCAGTGACTATGCAAGAGGATTTGTCACATCTCCACTGATAAACTGCTGGAAGCACTGTGGCCAATATCTGCTCTTGATTTCAGAGCTCCATACTCAGGGGTTTTCTGACAAGTGATTCTGGTTACTAATCAGATCATTGTTTATTGTGTTTCTGTGCCAAATCTAGACTCTTCAGCACATCGTGCCCCACAAGTTTAAGCTATCATGAGCACACTAACACTGGCTGGTGCCATCCATACCAAATGTATTCTACAGGTGTTCAAACCAGCCATGATGCTCCTGCAGAGGCTGCACAAGTGAGAGGCTGCAAGTGAAGACAGCAAGGAGCTCAGTCAAAGCAGAGTGGCTTAATCCACTCTTGAAGTCAGCACAAGTGAGAAATCCTCACTTCTCACAGGTGCTCAGAAGTTTGGCAGAGGTTTCATATTGACTCAGTCCAAGCCAGCTGTACAAACCCTGCCTGAAAGTGTGACCTGTCTGCTTTAAAAACAGCAACGTGCTGAGGGTCTGCTGAAGTTACCTGAGTCACCTGTCCCCTTTTCTCAGGCCACTGAAGTTGTAATTAACATTTAAAGAGATGTCTGCAAGAAGTGTCTGATACTAGGCAGCTGCTGATCCTCCCCAGATCAACGCTGGAAGATGATTCCTGACAAGGCAAACTCCCCCTTCACGGGCAAGAAGTGTCAGTGTGTGCAAAGTCTTCCCCAGCACCCCATGGCTCACCAGCTACACTTGAACAGTAACCTTTGATACCTCATGCTATAAAATTGCAAAAGTTGCCAGTATTTCCTGATGGAGATCATTAATTACTCTGTTTTCTCAAATAATGAAGTCCTATAAAGTGCTGAGAATTAACATCAAGCTTCTTTCCTTTAAATAACCTCATATTCTCAGCTGTAGATGCTACTAATTAAAAAAGAAGTAGCAGAATTATTTTAAGAGAATAAGACCATGACAAAATAAAGGAGCAGTTGTTCTTGAAGTGCCCTGAAATTGTCCTTCAGCTGGTCAGTCAAGACTGCTCAGCTTTCTGCTTTTCAGTGGAGCTCTACCTTGTTGGGGGGACAGGAGAAGGATGGAATGGGCTCTGAGATGTGACTTTTCTGGATGGCAGCTGAACATATTAACAGTGCAGTAATCATAGTAATGGGTTAGAGGAAGAGTGAGTTGGTAAAGCATCCTGGCTGTTTTGGACAAAACAGAATAATAAAGTTTCACTATTATTTGTATTTCTTCCTGGATTTACTCACTCATTTACAGAATAAGTGGCACACTACAGTTCTACTAATTGAGCAGTTTCCTACTACCTCAGGGTGGACTCTACATGGCAGCTGTAGGAACACACAAAATGCATTTTGCACTGGACAGAAGCCAAATCCAAAACAATGACAGATTTGAAAATCTCCTGAATAAACTGGCTCTGTTCCTTACCCTTTGTTTTGTGTGGGTGGTGGCTTAATCAGGCTACCAACACAAGTGCCCTTGCAGGGGCAGCTGGGCTGCGTGGTGTGGACGTGTCCCTCTGGCCAGCCCGGCTTGTCACAGCGTGGCTGACATGCAGACTCTCCCTTCAGCTAAAAAAGCAGCTCCTCCTGGCTATTGGGTCAAACCATTCACACAGCAACAAAGTTTTTAAAGATTTTAAATAATAGGAAACCATTTTGGAACGCAAAATTGGGAAGTGACATCCAGGCTTCCTTCTGGTCCTCATTAAACCCATCTCTCACAGACCACGCTGCATGTGATTTTTCCAGGCTGATGCCACAGTCAGGTTGCAGGTGGCTGTGGAGAGGGCAGGCTGCCCCAGCCAGCAGTGTGATGCTAAGTGGTGGCTTTCTGGGAGGAAGTTTTCTGAATTAGGGAAAGTTCCAGAAGGAACTGAGTTTTGTACTGCGATGTTTGACTGCAGAGCAGTTCAAGGGGTCCTGCTGATGTGTTGCTGGATACAGGAGGAGCTCTGTTTCTGCAGACTTCGCCGTGATCTGGTTTGGATTACCAGTCCTACCTTGCTGTTTCTTGCTCAGAAACACTTCACAACAAACTTCTATCACAGAACCACCCCGGGGACGTGACTTTAGGGAGGAGTGAGGAATCTCACTGTTTTGTTTCCCAGCAGGGAAGATTGTTTCCACTGGTAACATTTTTCTCCCTCTCTATGCCTTTGTATGGAGGCAAGGGAGATTTTATCACTTGCTTCTGTTACTACAAACTGTGGAATAAAGTACTTTATTTGCATTTCATATACTATTTTTACAGTGTATGAAGAATAATATTTGTGTTGAGCTGTTAAATATTGACAATAGTCCCACCCTATTTATCAAATACTGACAGCTGACCAAGCAAAGGAGTAAAAATTATTTGGAAATTTGGATCTTCTCGAAGCCTTTAAATATATTTCTGGAAGTTGGAGGCTTTCCCAGTTCACACAGCTCCTCTAATAGCTAGACATATTTTCTCCCTTCCTTATGCCAAGAACTCAATTAAGAAATATATTGCAGGAGGGAGGCACTTCTAAGGGACCTCACTTTTTTTCCATTCTTAACAGAAGAAAAAAGAAGGAATTTTTTTTTTTTTTTGTCTGAAAACAATCAACATAAGTGAAGAGCTAGCCTGAATTTGAAAATCTGCGGGCTTTGGGACAGAGATCATAGGGCTGAACAATAATTCTGAACATTACAAATTCCAGCTCCTTCCTGACTGTGCCTTTGTTCAGCAATGTTCTCTCCAAGATCTTGACTCTGCTTTTGGGTGGAGACCTCACTTGGTGCACTGTCAGTGCAAACAACACTGAAGTGTTTGCTCACAGTGTGAATTCCTACTCAGAGTGGCTGCCTAAACCCAGGGAGCCACCACAGCTTGTGCTGTTCTTGGAGAGCATCACTTGGAGTACAGGAATTCCCCGAGATTCACCTAGCAGCAGCAAGAACAAATCTTCACTGAGCACCGCAGAAACAACACCCTACAAAAATCATCTTCTTCCCTAAATCTAACTGAGCAGACAATATGAATTGTATTATCCTAGTGAAAAAAACCCTTCAGTGGAAAAAGTGCTCTTGTTTTTTTATTAGTGGTATCCACACATGCAGCACATTTCAGTTTGTTGGTAGCATACATCCTCTTTTAGAAAGTAAATGCCTTTCTTTAGGCTATCAGAAAGGAGGAGACTTGCATTGACTTTGGCTATAAAGCTATATAAATCTCAAAAGACCACAAATAATTCACTATTTGCTCCTTAGAAGCCAGGATAGATGGATAATGCAGGAAAATCTTGTTCTGCCACTGATTTACTGAGTAAACAAATTTACACTCAGCCTCCAGAATGCATTTAATCCCAGCTGTGATAGGAATACGTCAAAGGAAAAACATTGCTAACAATCATGAAGATACTCACACAGATAAACCTGAGAATCTCTTATAAAACCCCCCAAGAGAATATAACTTTTTTTTTCTATAGATATCTCTCCTTGTGAACTAGATCATTAATTATTGTGGAGCCACAGACATCAAGAAGCCAGATCTACTGCATTTCCATGTATAAACCCAGAAATTTAATGTGCAATTCCATAATACTTGAAAGATAAGATCTGTTTTATAGCAAATAAAGTAATGTAGAAAAGACCAAAGCCTGTCCCTGCCTGTTTGAAACAATGAGATAATTTTAGTTCCAGACAAGCCATTTCCTAACATTATCTAAACTATAGCTCATAAAAGTTTATGGACTCAAATTCCAAATAGAGTAAGAAAACAATGACTCTCAGTATCTTCACTAATGATAACAGCAGTTGGGTGCAATAACATTACTGATTGCAGTGAAGGCAGTGTATTTTAGTCAACTCTGCTAGTAGCACTTTTTAAAAAAAAAAATTAAAATAACAGCAAAGCAGCAGAGTTTGTACAGGTGGTGTGCCCAGTCAATCAATATATGTGAGGGTGCTTGTATGACAGGACTTTTCAAAGACCTTCCTCCTCACCATGTGTCAGCTTGGAAGTTTTTAACCAGAAGATATTGCTCATTCCCTAATATAAAAACCAAAGTAGTAGCTACTTGGAAAAACAATAATCTCTCAGAAGACCCATTTCTGATACCATATTGAGCCTAACCTTTTCAAACCCATGTCTTTGGGCTTTCTAAATTTGCATTTGATTCTAGAGATAATCTGAACTCTTACACATCTCCAATCCATGACACTACCTTTGCCTCAAAATATGAGCAAATCTTATTTTTGTGCAGCAAAACCACACAAAAAGCCCCATGAGATCTACACTCTACGAGGACATAATGTCACTATCATTAATCAGAACATGGTCTAATGATACTCACCCTCTTAAAAATGGACAGCTTAAAACTGCCAGCCTCCGGAGCAGTTAATGACTGCAGACAGGGTGAGCCCAGGGGTAGAATTCATAGAATTTCATAGAATTACAGAATATTCTGAGTTTGAAGGGACCCACAAGGTTACGATGGTTAATACAACATAGCCACTGACAAAAAAGGATTTTCTGGGATTTCCCCCTCACCCATAACATCACAGGTACGAATTTAAAACATCATGATCATGCATTTCCTAATACAACAAAACTCCTGGCAGCTCTTGGGAACAACGGCAAAGTGCATCTAAACTACACTCAGCAGAGATGAGATTTCAAATCCCTGTACCCTTGAATAGGAGACCTGTGTGTCTGATGATGAGTTTTTACCTCAAGCAGCTCTGATAACTGCTGGTCACTGCCCACAAGGGTTTTGGAACATTTTTTGGTCATCATTGCAAGGGAAAGTGTCCAGGCAACCCATTCTGCAGAAGAGGCCCAGGAGAATTGCAACACAGTAAAGGTAGATGCAGCAGTGACAAACACAAGGAAATCAGACGACTCTGGACCTGGACTCTGACACCACAGCAGTAGTTTACAAATTACTGTGACATTTTCAGATTAGTTCTGCAGCCCCAAATTCTTTTAAGAAGGAGACCCATCCCAAGTGGATTACAGGCTTCTTTTTTAAATGAAGGGATTAAAGTAAAGGCACAACCAATTCCAACAATGAAAAACAAATAACCAATAACAAATAACCAATGTCTTACTGTGCAAAAAAAAATTTGAATTTATAGAGGATATAAAACAGAAAAATCTTTTTTTTCTGATGCAAATCGCTTTGAAGTATCAAAGAATGGGAGAAATTACAGTACCATTATGATCCCACATCATGCAAGAACATGTCTGCTCAAGTCATAAAATAACTGCTGGCACTACCAGTTCAGATCTGTTCCCTGGCCTCAGGGCTGCTGAAAACCATGCTGTAAACCAAACCTTCTATTAAAACTTAGTCGGGAGAATAGGATACAGGTCAGACTGGTCCAAGTATTATTTGATGAAGGAAAGACCCTCCTAAGTATTTAGACTTTATAGGTTTTTTTCAGCTGGAATCCATAAATGTTTATCCTATGATGTCCTTTGATCTCTCAGGGGTTTTTATTTTTAAAAACACAGATTACATTCCTGTAGCCATATTGGACAAATAAGTAAAGGAGGTGACACAGTGATCTGAACCTTTGTTTGGATTTTCTCTCAGTATTTATAAACACCAAGGCAATCCATCATTGGCTGCTAATGCAAAGAAATTCAAACTTATACAAAACACCCATGCTGATGTGGTGTATTTAATATAAGACAGACCTATGGTGTACAAAAGAGACTTCCCATCAGTTGTTTGTAGTGTTTTTCTTTTGTGGCGCTTTTTATTTTTATAAAGGCATTTGCTACTGTAGGATTATCACCAAACCCTCCAATACCAAATGGAATTTTTAAAGTGGAAAAGATTGAAGGGAAATATGTCTAAATAAACAAGACAGAGGTTGTGAGAAATTTCTTAGTGTTGTGAAACAAATATTCATAAGAGAACTCAGCTCGACAAAACCAGGCTTTACACTAACAAAAGATGGAGGTGAAAGTAATCTTCACAGAGGGCATCAGGCAAAGGTTGGTCAGGAAGGTGGTGGAACCATGAGTGTCAGCGGTCCCTGCTCTGCAGGGTCTAAAAGACCTTCTCAGATCTCACAGCCAGAGGAGCTGGGGCAGCAGGAGCAGGGGCTGCAGTGCTGCTGGGGGTGCTGAGCAGCACACACCGACACAAGGACCACACTTACGGCCATGAGAGCAGAGGGACCCTGCCAGAACCCCTGCACAGCGCTCCCCGTGGGCTCTGCATCCTGCTTCGGTCCCTTGCTTTAGCAGGCAAGAAGGAAAAGATTGATTGAACAGGCAGCTGATGTGGAAGGCTCAGGCTCGACACCCAGGCACTGGTGTTCTGTGGTGTAGTTGAAGCACCGTAGGAGGAAGAGTGACATTGTTTTAAAAGCTCAGCTTCAAAAACAAACATGCAACAAAGACAGGAGTGTATTCATCCCCTCCCATCACATCTGTGCCCTGCAGGCAATGTTCTGAGAGGAGTCTGTGAAAGTTGTACTTGCAGCTATCTCAGACAGCTCCACCTAGAACTGTCTCAGCCGCGGCTCTCCCGGAGCCTGACACGCTGCCAGCGCTGTGTACGTGATCCCCTCGTGTTCCTACGCAGTCCTCGCCGTGCTTAACTCGCAAGCATTTGCAAACACGCCATGCAGGAAAACGAGGTAAACATGAGAACGGGCCGGGGAGGGCGATTTGCATCCACCGTGCTCGTCTGCGTGCACTGCAGAGGTGCCGGGATCCGAACACGCTGTGCCCCGAGGCTCCCGGGGAAGGGCCGTGCTGCTCCCTGCCCTGCGGAGCTGAACCCAGCCCCTGGCCAGGCACTTGGAGATGCTCCTGAACCCAGCCCCTGGCCAGGCACTTGGAGATGCTCCTGAACCCAGCCCCTGGCCAGGCACTTGGAGATGCTCCTGAACCCAGCCCCTGGCCAGGCACTTGGAGATGCTCCTGCACTGCAGATGCTGCTGCGACTCCAGCCCGTGGAGCTGCTTAAGTGTTTACCGAGGATTTTGTACACGTTTTACAGCCAGAGCTGAGCTCCATGCTGCCGTGGTTGCTGCATTACGTCCATGAGTTGCTGAAGTGGCTGTTGAAATGGCAATTGCCTGTTCTAACACGCCTCTGGCAAGCTCCGCTCCGTGCCACTCTCCGTGCATCCTGCCCTGCCCCCTCTCCTTGGGAGCGCTCCTCATCCCGCAGCTCCTCCTCTCTGCTTGCTCAGGCTCTGTGTCCCCGCTTCACCTTTCTCATTTCAGGCTGAGCACAATCCTGTCCCTCCCTCCTGACATCCCAGACACAAAAGACAGGGCAGTCCCTCTGTTTCAGGTAGGAAAAGACATGCCAAACAGACCTGGGGACAAAGCTGTCCCACGCCAGTGTCACAAATACTGTCTGCACAACACAGTCTCTCTAGGCTTGCAGAGACCTGCTCCTATGAAGAGGGCAAGTCCCAAGGACTGTTTGCCTTTCCAGCTGAAATTTTTAACTAGAAAGTGTCACCCCAAGCTATGTGGGCTCTGGGATGCTATGGAAATTCATTGACCCAAAACCCATGTTCAAAACAAAGGAGTTTATAACTGACTACTAATGGATGCCCTGTACCAAATTTATCAAATATTTCTCCCTCTTCCAGATCTCTAAAGCTGAGCGTATTCCTTGAGTCTATTGGAAAAAAGGGAAGAGTTCATCTGTACAAGTACTTACTGCAGAATTAGTTTTGTGCCTTGGACTGAGCACAAATGAATTCATTTGCTTAATAAAGTTATCAGTATATATATTTGTCCTCATGGCTGTTAGTCTGAGCAGCGAGACTACAGTTTTACAGCTAGATAGAGGAATGCCTTTTAAAAATGTACTCTGAATGCTTCATTAAAGATTTTTGGCATAGCTGAGGTTTCCTGTGTTCTGAACACTGCACAGACAAGAAGTGCCTAAGCAAACAATGGCACTTTACTAAAGGCACAACTCTATACAAAAGAAAAACTCATGAATAACATGGCCTAGCAGAGAAGTTGTGTCAGTGGGAGACTGCAGAGTGAGTTTGGCTTGTTTGTTAACCTGCAAGTGAAGTACAAAGTTTTGCTGCTAAACAGGTCATCCACATATGGGTGGAAAAATATTAGGTTTTTTCCTCATCTGCAGTTTGTACAGGGAAGTTGACAGTCTTGCTAAGCAGACAGCCCTAAATGATACATTTTTTTGTACCCCAACTGGAAGCACTTATGCAAAAGAACTGCCACCTGGTTCTCCCCAGATAAATCAGAGCTGTGCATTGGTGAGCACAAGTTCCACACATAAACATTTAGGCACTGCAATTTATTACTTGTAGATAGCTCCAGCATTTAATGTTCATTTATCTTCCATATTTCAAGAGCAGCAGAAGAACTATTCTCAGTATGACAACATTTACAAGAGAGTTTATGCAGCCAGATTTGCCTACTTAAGGCCCTCACTCTGTATTTAGAGCAGTTGCAGCCATGCAGAGTCCTCTGGCACGAGGCACCGAGCCTGCTGTCAAGGATATTTGATATCTTGAGCAAAGCAGAGGGAGGACTCTCTCACTGGGGAACATTCAAGGTGCAGTGAAGGGAAGGGAAAGCAACTGATGAGATGGTGACAGACTTGTTTTTCTGAGCTGTGCAATATACAGGGCTTTAGAGGAAACTTCCCCCCTTTTATCCTCTTCCCCACAGCACCAGCACCCACCCCAGTCAGTACATGATGAAACTTTCCTACAACTGCTGTACACATTATCCTTACAGCTTTGCTTTTTATGAGGAAAATTTGATTTAGAAGACTCTGGAAGTTTTTCATTAAGCAGCATGGAGTCTGGAGTAGCCTGAGAGAGGGCCAAGTCTGCCTTTGTATCTGACCCCCATAGTTTCAGTAGCTGCAATTCTCTTACTGACATTAAAGTGGACTCAAACTGAACTGCCCATCCACAGCTTTCCACAGCATCTTCCTGCAAAGTCCCTTTATCTCTGGTGCTAGGACAGACTACTGTGACCTACTCATTTAACAGTGGGATAGTGTATTTGGAGTCACAGACCAAATGGTTTCACCACCCAATGAAAACCCACGTTTTCTCCATCACTGACTTGCAGCCATGCATTGAATTTGTACCCTGGCATATGGACCTGCCAAAGCCAGCAGTGACTGACAGTCAGAGCATAAGGAATGTTGAGAAGGCTTCTAGGAGAGAAGGAAATGGGTGCACTGCTACCTCTGAAGGACAAGTGGTGGGAAAGAAACAGATTCTTACCAAGAGGGAAGAGTAATTTGGAACTAGTTGCACAGGATGGGAGGGAAAAGAAGAGTGGCAATGCAGGGAAGGATGCTCAGAGGAGATACAGGAATCAGTATCATTTTATCATATATATGAGAGAAGTAGAGAATCATAGAATACCAGGCTGGAAGGGAACCTCAGGGATCATCTGTTCCAACCTTGTCATGCAATAGTTACCATCCAAATACTTTCTTGCAGAAGGCATTTCCTTCCTGCCTGATGAACTCAGCAATGGCAGCTGAAGCAAACTGTGACCTTTGCTTTTCAACTTGTCCCAGTAATGAAGTGAAAGAATGACAGCGAACAGCATTAGTTACAGCATAAATATTCTGATTTTTCAGTCTTGGGCACTGACAGTGAAATATTCCAGACCTGCAGTTCACTCTGTGGTACAGAGATATGCTAAGCATGCTCACTGCAAACCCATATGTGCTTCATTATGTCCACCCTGATAGCTCACTTGTCTGCTTCTGTACAGCAAACAGCAGACCATGGCCTTAGCCTATGATTCTTTGTCTTGAGGTGCTTTACAGTTCTTTCCCAGGCCACTACAACAGAATTAATCTGTCCTTTGGAAAGATTTATGAAAACTGTGTTGAGTGGGGAACCAGCATTCGATTTGGTTTTGCAAACTTGTTCACAGCAAAGCAATCAGGCTGTACCAAACCTCAGTCTGTCTGAATTTAAAGCACTTCCATGGCATGCTGAAGCTGAATATGTGGATAATATACTGGGTCAATCATACAAAGTACATATTTTACAAAGGAACATGTATCCTTCCCTTGTGGGCAGAAGGAGATGGCACTGATGGCTCATCAGTGAGAATCACTCTCACACAAGCTTACTGAAGCCTCTCTTCCTGGCTGCTGAGTGTTCATTCTGGGTGCAACAGGCTGGAGTACCATGATGGAGAAGTATTTTTGTGATGGAAAGTCCTGTTCTAGCATTTTTAAAGGCCTTCAGCACCAAACCTGTGAACAAGCCTATGCAGGAATGAGGTGGGTTTTTTGCTTGGTTGGTTTGTTTAATTGTCCTCCACTTTAACTAATGACAGAGAGGATCAGTCGATTGCTTCTTTAATTGGTCCTTTACACACTGGAGCCTTCAATCTTTGTGATTTATGTGCTACAGTTATCAGTAGTCCAAATGCTGAAGTAGTTTGTCACATGCAGAAAATGTGACAATTCTTCAGAAAGAAGCACAGTCTGACATTTATATCAGGTAGGGAGGTTTTAAATGGCTGACTCTCTTGGCATTTCTAATTGCTCTGCATATTTCTCATATAACACATCATTACCAAATCAAAATCATCAAACTTCTATTTGTTATTTCTTGCGAAATTAGAAGAAAATAATCTCTTCTACAAGTGTTCTGCATTCTTCTCTTGTTTAGAAATGTCAGGGTGTAAACAGAAAACAAAGTAGTAGCTTGTTTCCATTTTTGCTTCCCAAAGTGCACTGAACAAGTGGCCTCTTACATACTGGGGACAGGAGAAAAAAGTGATACAAGTAATAAAAATGACAATTATATTATTTTCAGACTTCTCACATACAGAACATTCTGCAGCATTAGCAAAGCTATAACCCATGTATTTAAAAAATAAAATCCTTCAGAGAGTCTGTAAAAGCCTTAAGCAATTTCCTCCGCCTCTCTAGAACTAAGGATGCCCAAGTTTTCAATATAATAATACGCAAACTAATCTTCCCTCTAAAGTTCCTTCTACTTGCCAAGATTTTTTTTCCTGTTTCTTAAAAAACAAACAAAAGCTTGTTTTGAAAGAAATATGAAAGGAACCAAAGGAATTGTGTTGAGCCAAAAGTCCGGCTTTCTCCACCCTCACTGTACTCATCTGGAAAGCATCTGGCAAACAAATCCATTGATAGTTTAGAAAAGTCTTTTATCTGTCCTCACAGACTTAAAAGGAAAGTGGAGAGCATACACATTCTGAACTAATTGCACATCCTCTTTGTACTATTGCCATTTTGAAAAGACGAGAGTACAGTACACAATACACACATAAAAAGAAAAAGCTTTCTCTGGTAAGGCTGCATGAAACTCAGGTTAGTAAAACTTGCAGGAGAGAGTAAAACTTGCAGCAGCTACGTTAACGAGTTGTTCAAATAAATACAGATGAAGGGCAGCACATAAATCCTGCCTCCATACTGTCAGTGATGCCAGAGCAGGCTACATACCCTCCTTAACCAGAATTGTGGATATCTCTCCCCTGGTACATAAATCTAAAGTATGTGAGACACAGGGGAGGAAATGATGGTGCCTTTCATGCATATTTATGTAAATGCTATGATTACTCTAAGTAATCAAACCAGCAGCATGCAAATTTGAACATGCATCATCGAAGAAATGCAAATATTTATATAACAGTTTAAGTGGGAAACATTTAGGGCAGTCCTTTGCTAGGAAAAGATTAATTTTCAAATAGCTGACCATTGTAAAGTTGGAAGCTGCCTGTTTATTAGAATTTGAGCACTCAGCAAACTTCTGAGGACCTAATTCCCTTCTGTGCTTACAGGTATCCCCAGGAATCAAATTCCCCTCAGAATGAAAACTTAACTTAAACCGGGAAAAATTGCCTAATTACTATGGTGTATATATCAAAATCCCAATTTTCTGGTTTTAGTCTTTTTAGTATTTGGCTTTCTGCAGCTTCCTGCAATGAAGAATACAAGGGCTCCAATGCCATTTCCTCCAAAGTGATCACAGTATTGCTTTCTCACTCCTTCCTCAAATACGTAAGATGTACGTGCAAGATAAGAAAAAAAAATCAACCTTTCTTAAAAAAATACATAATATCAACTATTGCACTATATTCTTTGGCAGATGCATAGTCTCAAACATTAATTTAAATCTGTTAAAGAAGTTAAAACAGATTTGCAAATGACTCAGACTGCGCAGAGCTCTTGGAAATGCTTTCTTGGCTGTCTTGCAATCCAGAACTAAGAAGAGATGGGGGAGGAAGCATTAGGGGGCTTTTTTTTTGCAGGTAGTTTCATGTTTTTAGCACTATCAAACTGGATTTCACAGGCTGTCATGCTGTCTCCTCATGTCTCAGAAATTTGGGTGGCTCAGCTGTGCAGCAGGCAGTGTACACTGAGTGGAAAGGTCACACTGCTGAGGAAAAAGCACTCCTCGAAATACTGTGAGCCACGGAATGTCTGGGTGATTTGTCCACATTTTTATTTCTGATCCATAATGAGGGCTGAAGTTTGTTTTGAAGGGTGTATTTTGGAATGCAGTGCAGATCTGTGGAGGCTGCCGTGCTGATGACATTACAGGACGCCTGGCAGTCCTCGCTGTCTTGCCACATCCTCCTCCCAGCTGCAATTCCATTTTAGCCATTCCTCCGAGCTCTCTAATGGACTATCAGAGCCTGGGGATACAGATGTTAACAGCTCCCATCAGTTAGGAACAAAAGCAATTACAAATAGAAATCAGTTTTCCTCTTCCTGAACGGCTCATCTCTTGCTAGCGACAGTAATTAGGTGAGACTGAGTTACCATTGTAATGCCAGGCGATTTGAATTTCTCAGTGACTCTCACACAGCACAAGTGTCTCACTGCCTCTCCAACAATCACGGTTAGACACAGAAGGGTGCTATGTTCTCTCACTTTCCTTGATTTCCTTCTACTCATGACCTATTTTATCTCCCCGTCTTTGCTTTCTATCCTGATTAGAGCTTAGCTTCAAATGGACAACAGCGTTGCCACCAGATTACTTTTGCATGGTGGGATTTGGGTCCTTTTTCAGGTTAAGTAAACTGGACAAAAACTTTAGTGACAGAAAGATATCTAACATTGCACAGAGAAATTCCAAGAGCTGTTTGTCATCTGTTGGCTGGGGGAACAGACATCCCCAGACACATTAAAAAAAAAATAAATTCTTTCAGTAGAAGAAAAACAGGATTTATAGGATTTAGACTGAGCTAACATACAATGCAATATTATGCCTGTCAATCCTCACTCATTCTTTATTAGACTTATCTACTTGTATTAATTACGATAGCATCCCACTTCTCTGGAATATTGTTTAAAGTGTATTTCATTGAGGATTTTAAAGGTTATATTATTTCTGCCACTTAATTCTGTCTAAGACTAGGGGGGCAGAAGTCAGCCCACTACATATACAGCAGTAAAATCATATTATCCCACTGGATTTCTATAGCACTCTTCCCGAATTTTAAGCCAAAGAAAAGGTGATCTGACTCTATGCTATAATTATCATTCAAAATATACTGTTCAAAAGAATCACTGGCCAAGGTTCATTTATAAAGTGTATGAGAATCTTCTAAACAAAAGGTATTTCATATGGTTACTTCAGAAAACAGCAAGCAAGCTTTAGTACTATTAGTCCAGAGACTGGATCACAGCCTCTTGAGGCAAAACCTTTCCAGTCTTCTTCTAAAGCCTTTCAGCAAAAGTAAAAATTAAACCTAGATTTTGCTATTTAACACCTTTTATTGTCCTTTTTAAGTTTGCATTCCTCTGACGAAATACAAGCCAAACCATCCATTTCACACCTGACTGATTACTACTTGTGCAGTTTTATTAGAGACCACGGAGCCTTATACCTTGTGGCAGTTAATACAGTCAGCATTTCATAAAGAACTGAAGCCTTCCCTTCCCCTTCCCGGTTCACATTGTCGACATTCTATTTATTTCGGAATGTTTTTGTAGGTCCTAAACCTGACTGAGATCTGTTGATATTGACCCACAAAGCTGGAAGTATTAATGGCAAAAGATACAAGAAGAGTATCTCATAATTCTTACCCACACAGGATCTTGAGGTTAGAATCAAGTTCATGACTATTACACCATGTATACCATTACCTTTTTGTCCACTATTACAACTGCTTATTTTTGGAAAAGACTCACAACTAAGATTAGTTAACCAAAATGTTATATATTTCACACCTTCCACTAACTAAGATCTTGTTCTACACCAAAAAACCCCAAACCCTGCTGAAGATTTTTACTCATTTCTGAAAAAGGTCTCTTCCAACCTTGATGATTGTATGATTGTATGATTCTAAGAGTGCTCCTCCTGTTAACTGTTACCCAAGTATCCAATTAAAATAGATACTATTTTTGTTACAAAATAAGATGCTTAATTCATGAAAAGCAAAGCAGAAAGAGGAAAATTATTTTACTTACACCAAGGAAACCAGAACTGAAAATAAACAGGAAGCCCCAGATACACAGGGCATTAAAAGCTGACAAAAAGGAAAAGAAAATGAAATCAGCGCTCATTGCCCTTAAGTGACTCTCAGCTTGGGGCTGCCCCAGCCCACAGCAGAGCTGGCAGCCCGAGGTCAGCGCCCAGCCGTGACTCAGGGCTGAGTGAGCAGCACTGAGAACCTGGCACGGTTCCACACCTCTCCAGGCTGCTGCCCTGAGCCTGCCCTGCAGCCCTGCCCACAGGGAACAGCCTGGCCAGAACCGAGCAGGGCTGTGCTCCCACCGCAGCCCCGGGCTCACAGAGCACTGTCTGCACTTGCTGGGGCACTGCCACCTCTCCCAGATGGCAGATGGCTGTCTGCAAAGGGCAGGGAGTATCTGTGCCTTGGGTATCGTCACCCTGGAGCACAGCAGTGAGACTGAGTCTGGTTATGCTTTAGGTTAAATTGCTTATTGCTATTGCTAAGGGTAAAATGAGGTGTCCAGTTTTTCAAAGCATCATCATAGTCCCTAGATTGGGCTTACAATCTGATTTTTAGGCACAAACCACACAATGAATCCAACCCCTTGTACTATTTGGGGTCTACTTGTGTCTTCCAGATCTGATGCCTCACAGATCTCAACATTCCTGAAGTTCTCCTTTCTTAAGCAAGGGTTTTCTCCTTCCTGTCTACCTGCAAGTAGAAACTTACTCCCACCTATATTCCCTTTGATAAAACTGCTTACAAGCTGACCCTTGCTAGACATGCAATAATGAGGTGAGAAACGTGGCATGTCCTTACGATTCTTGCACACTTGCTGACAGCATGGTGAGGCAGTGAGTCAGTACATACCACTGCATGGTTTCAGGCACAGCAGCCTCCATTGGCATATTACCCATATATTCCTATGCAAATCCCAATAGCACATCACTCAACCATAGTCTGTCAAGCAAAACAACCTCCTAGATCTTTTCTTTTTCCACTGGAAGAACCTTACATTAAAATTAGCACTGTCAGTGGTAGAATTATGCACACACGCATTAGATAATCAAATAAAACCCCTTGGGTAGTCTGTACTGACAGGCTGTGATGACTGGCCTACTTCTTCAATTGACAAATCCTATAATCTAATATTTCTACAATCTTAACTTCTTCCTCTGAGTCCACTAAATTACTGACTGCTGCTCCCTGTACAGCAGGATTTGGTAGAGAAAGTACAGGGACAACTGGTTTTAATAGAAAAGAGCAAACACAAAAACACTGAGCCAGGACCTCCAAAGACATCTAAAGAGACACCCAGAGAAGCAGGGCCCGGCTCCAGCTGCCCACAATATCCTGTACCTTTCTGATCATAAAGAGGCTCTACCCACCCAAAACAAAATCACTTAACAAATCACAAATACAATACTTGGGGGAAAAAAAAAAAGTCACTGAGCGATCCAGTGAAGAGCAAATTTAAAATACATTTGTTTTTATTTGCAAAGAGGCACTAAACTCAAATGAGAATCACAAACTAAGACAATGTTCAAACCAGAGACTAAGATCACATTTCAGCTGCCTTTTTACTATACTTTAGATATCAATTGTTTCTTGACTTTGGAAAAAGTTAAATAATTAAAGAAGCAGCACCACTAGAATTCCCAACAGCCTCATGCTTCAAACAACAGAAGTATTGTTACTGATTGCCATGATGTTATAGTTGTATGACTTGGCAGGAAATACATGCACTTTACAGGACACAAACTGAGGTGCTGTGAGAGAAATATTATGGATTGAATTCTTTCTTCTCAGCTGAAAAGAGAAAAAGCAGTCAAAATACATACAGACCCCTTCCATACAGCAGGTCATTTGCAAGTCAAGAAATTACCTGTGTAACTCTTAAAAGAAAAGCCACAGAAGTTACACCAAAATCCTGAAGCTGCTCTGTAGTTACAAATCTGGAAATTAAGGATGAGATTTGAGACAGACATACAGATGTCTTTTCTAGCACAGGAAATTGAGAAGATTCCAAATTTTTATTTAGCAAATTTCACAACTATTGCAATGGTCCAAGAACTTGTTGGGAAACGTCATCCTCTTGTGCTGTGTGTAGTTTTGCCATTTTCTTTACTGATATAGGCTTTGTTTTATGGTTTTGGAAAGCAGCTGTGCAGTCCACGGGCCTATATTGTTAACTCCTTAATACCCTCTGACCTGACTACTTCTGCACTGTTACCTGTGGCTGCAAGGCTGACCTGAGCCAGGGGTTCTCTTTCCATCCAATGGGTTAAATTTCTTCTTAAAAGGAAAGAACATTAGCAGCACTAATGCACACAAGATGTTACAGTCAACAATACTACAATACATTTAGTTATACTGCAGGATATCACAAGTATGAGCTCTTTTACAGTTGTAAATATCCCCACAGAAGCACAACACAGCAAAAAAAAATTACTGTTTTTTTTCACTTAACTTTTTGACAGGTTGTCTGCCAGGATTTCAATCTGTAGCCCATGGGCTTTCCTTTTATACCAAGAAATTTGTCACCTTTAACATCACGTTAAAGGAACAACAGAAAGTAACAACTGACAGTCTTATCCGGAAAGCCAGGAATAGATTCCTGTATCTGTTGATGCATTTCAATCAGTCCTCTCTCATAGAAGGGTTAGGTCCCAGAAAATGAAAAATTAAGATTCATTGCATTTAAACATATCTCAGACTCTTATGTACTTCCTCTATTCTTTAAAACTCAGTGCAGTCTTATCTGGCTGGTTCCCTCCACAGGGATATCCCTCCCTCAGCTCCCATCTGTAGCAGAAATTTGCATTCCTGGTTAATGCCTCTGTTTATTTTTGGACATATGCACTCATTCTAATGAGTGATAAAACCCCTGGGTGCCTAGACTGATCTGATAAGCACCACTGAATGCACAACTGCAGGCAAACTCTAAGCATGTTTGCTTATTTCCCACAACAGGTTCTGTCCACTGAAACATGGCCTGAAATCAAAGGGTAAGCAAAAAACTTAATAAGGGGGAAGGAAAGGAAGGGAGATGAAAACAACTTTCTTTAAGCATCCTCTTTGTCACTCTCCAGACTGTTCCTGTTTAATCTTGCCTTGAGGTATTCCTTGTAGATGGAAGAACATGTTACATGGAAGAACATTGTACAGGTGTATCAACACTTGTTCACACACATACAGTTCTGGTGGGAGAGCTGCTTCACTCAGTGAGAGGATCATTCAGTACCTCTTGCTCCTCTAGACCCCCCAACAAGGCTTTACCTGAGTATTCTGCTTAATTTAGTGTTAAATGTGGGAAATTCACCTGTCTACATTGTTGTAAAAGATCAGGCAAAGGCATTGGAAAGTCTTTGGAAACAAGAAATAGAAACAACTACTCCCCTTCTGCACATCCTTGCCTGGAGTTTACAGTGTGGGATAAATTGGGCTAAGATTCATGAAGTGGCAGTCAGAGGAATTGTATTCTGCTTGGTCCTTATCAGAGAATGATTACTGGTTGGTATTTCTCCCTCAGATTCAAACCTGGGTTTTTATTAGCTACCAAATCAACCTCTGCAGCTTGGTGGGAAAGTCACCCTGAATTACCTTCCTGAACATTTTCTGGATTTCAAATTCTCCATGACATGATAACAAATAGAGCTATTTTGGGAAAAAGAAAAGATGCTTTATACTTGGCACTATTGCATGAAGCTATCATTAATGCTAGACAAATCCAAAAAGGCAATTGAGTTTAGTCTAGCAAGGCAGAGGGTTACATTCTTGATTACAAAGTAGGAAATTAAAAGTTATCAAAAGCAAAACAAGAAGTAAGACACAGAACATATTTGAAACAGTTCAATTCTCCCAGCTGTCTCAAGACTTCTCTGAGTCACGTCCCTAGAGTAGATACAGGAGAAGATGGGAATTGGTACAACTACATTACAAATTTTGACTTCTAGAAATAACTTGCCATTATTGTAAAAACAGGAACTCAAGTTTGAGGTGGCTGAGGTGGCTCAGAGCTGAAGATACCATTCTCTTCACTTCATACAGTGTCCATTTCTTCCCCTCAGTTTTGGTCCCATCTTGAATGACATTAGCATTTTCTCTGCCTGGGTGATTTTCTGACTGTATAGAGTGTTTCTGTACATTCTTTCAGCTTAAGCAATCTTCAAGAGGGATAATATTCTCCCAGGCTCGTATAGCACTTGAAGTCGCATCTCTATACCTGCTCTTTAAACTGAACACACTTTAATATGTCATTTTATCTTCAGAGGGTCGCTATACAATTATATATATATATATATATATTTGTATAATATA